>NGKF01000048.1:0-103409 GCA_002162555.1 Monilinia aucupariae | reverse complement strand
GGGGGGAAAGGTTAGAGGGGGTAAGGAGGGCTAGATGGTTAGAAGGGGCTCGAGAACGGGATGATTGATGGGCTGGCCTATTAGAAGGGGGTGTGTGGTGTGTAGTGATGGAGGAAGGTTGTTCATATTCCGGTTTGCAGTTTTTGCATTGAATGTACTTATATGTTTGGGGCTGAGGCATTTAACAATGGCTATGTACTTGATATCTATGTCTATCTTCCGAGTATTGAAATGTGGTGAGGGGTCGTGAAGATTGCGATGCGACATGTGCCCTCCCAGCAACTCTGCGCATGTGAAGCTCAAGAGACTTGGCTCGTTCGATTTCTTTGCCTCCCTCTGTTGCAGCGCATAATATGGTTTAAGAATCGTTGTTTGAATTGTATATCGTATTATCAGTTACTTTGCCGTCACGACATTTTTCCTTTTCCATTCCTCTATCCAGCCAGCCGCTTTCTGCTTCGGCACCACGTATATGCTCACAACACCGTCCACTACCTCTCCACCATTCAAAATCTTTAATAGCGTAACCTTTCTTCCTACCTTGATCAACGAGCCCTTCTTCTTCTCCACATAGCACTCGACCACCTTCTCATCTCTATATTCACCCTTAATGTCCCACGGTAGCGGTAGTATATATTCCAAATGCTGTCCCACGGTGTCCATCTCGTTGAAGGCTTTAATAAAATCCGATTCCGCGGCAAGAGGGTATAGGAGAAGCACCGGGAAAGTCAAAGTCGAATTGATCGGATCCAACGCATCGGGCACTAATTCAATCTTCGCATCTTCCATCTCCGGTGGTTTATCCGTCATCCGTAACGTGATTTCCCTCGCCTCCAGCGAGGTCTTCAGTATCCTCTCTTCATTCTTCACCCTGACCAATCTCTCAACCTCCTTCTTCCTCTTCGCCTCAATCTCTTGATTCTTCTTCAAGATCTCCCCAGCCAACACTAATAGCGCCTTATCTTCGCTCGCCAACTCCAATCCCCTCGCACATGCATCGTCTGCTTCCTTTATCCTTCCCAATGCTAGAAGTGCCTTCGCACTCCTGTAAAATGCCTTGGTATTCTTATTATTAATCCTCAACACGGCCCCACAATCCTGTACACAGCTCCTATAATTCTCAAGTCCCAAGTGAGCCATCGCCCTATTGACAAGTAACACCTCAAGCACCTTAACCTCCTCAACCACCTCATCAGGCCCCTCCTCAGGAACATCCCCCTCCCTCTTCTCGCCCCTCTGTCTCCTCCGAACCTCCGCCAACAAAATACTCACCCCCTTCGTATAGAACTCCTTTGCATCCGCCAATCTCTTTTCCTTAAAACTATCATTTCCCTGCTCCTTGAAGTTCGTCGCGACTTCTAGGGGTGTACCTTCGTACGCCAACGCCTTGAAAGCTTCTAGTTCGTCGTTTTCTTCTAGTTCGGTCATGAATAGGGGGGTGGAGTTTAGAGATTGGAGGATCTCGGGACCGGATTTGTCGCGCAGGGAGGCGAGGGAAGGGGGAAGAGAAGGGGTTGTGGATGAGGGGTCGGAGGGGTCAGAGGAGGAGAAACCGGGGAAGGCGGAGGACATGGCCTGGGCTAGGAGGTCAAAGTCTTGACCTGGTGCCGGGGGAGCTGCAGATGCAGGCGCATCATTGGGGAGTTCTTCGATCTTCATTTTGGGTGTTGGAGGAGGTCGATATGGCTTCGAAAGGGGTAGTGGAACAAGGGAAGAAAAAAAAATGGAGGGGAAATCAATCAGAATATCTTATCGAGAAATTGTGGGGCACGCACATGGCGATAAGTACGTCTATCTGAACTGATGGGTCATGTCGTGTATATGGCGGACCATAGAATTAAAGAGTGCAAATGAGATGCATCAATTGTTTCGGTCTCGTTTGTACAACTGGTTCGCAAAACGGTTTGCACAATCGTTTCATCCGAAGTTCTGGTCAAAGATGGGACGATGAAACGATGGGAGCGCCACTTTACGCCTAATATGACATGTGAGGGAGAGAGGTAACTTTATTACTTAGTTTTACATAGAGTGTGTACATATCGTTACTAGAACGTGAAATTGGCGTGTACCCTCATATCAATCTAGGGATAGTAGGTTCCCAAAGAATCTTCGACAGTGTAACCCACTGCTACACTCATGGACAGCAGGTCAAATCCTCACACAGACTTCCGCAAACCATCTGACATTTCTCGTCCGCGCCAACTCCATTTATAATGGCACCGTTTGCTGCTTCAGCTTGTAGTGTTACACTATGGATACCGTAAGCATGCAAACATTCCCTGATGAGCTTGGCCTGCTTTGTGAATCCTTTGATATCCGTTTCGATCGTGATTATGTGGGCTGAGGCGATAGTCTTTTTCTCACACAGACTCCATACGTGTAGCTCATGGATAGACAGAATCCCTGAGATGTTCTCGATATCGTGCTTAACATTATTAAGGTTTATAGCAGATGGTACTGATTGCAGCATTATTGCGCCGGCACTTTTGACTGTTCGAATTAGTTAGCGAAACAAATACGATTGGAAAAAACATAGGCACTGGTTTCACATACTTATTGGAAGAGACGAAAATATTAGCATTATTGAAATACCCATGCTCACTCCCGGATCCGCATAAAATCTGCCACCGTAACTGGTACGCCAAATAACCAAAGCTGCAATGATTACCCCTATGTTATTTATGGCATCCATAATAACATGAAGCATCACAGCTATAGAAGCTAAATCTCGAGGCCCACTCAGGTTCTCTGATGGCTCAATCATATGGAGATGACCTTTATGACGATCTTCTTTGAGATTTTTGGAGGTACCCGAACTTAATGTGCTCATCGTATTGGCACATAGGGTGTCCGAGCTCATTTGTTCGATATCGATGGTGCTAGGCATAGGTTTATCACCGTGAGTATGATGATGAGCGTGGTGATGGCCATGATGATCATGATCTTGAGAGATATTTAGCGGAGACCTGTAAAACCCTAGAACTTTCACATACCGTGAAGGAAAACCGCACTGATAAGATTCAAAGTGAGTCCAGCACAACCAATGATGAGCATTAACTGAGGATTCTTGACTCCTGCAAAAGAAAAGGGTTAGCTTTGAAAGTTTGAGGGCTTAGATAGAAACATACTCTCCAGATATACAAAACGATCGATGGACTGCAATGCTATGCTGACGCCTAGGGCAAGTAAAAAGCACCCATTGAAGAAAGCGCCTAGCAGTTGTGCGCGTTGCCAGCCGAATGAGAGGGAATCAGGAGAATCAGGACGCTGGGAAACCTGCAGAGCATCGTCAATTGTCGATTTAAAAGTGGTAAGATGGTGGTCAAATCACTTACCCTCAAGGCAGTCAAAGCGACTATGAAGCCGATCAAATCATTGAGCTGGACCTCTTTAGATGAAGTCCCACAGTAACGGAGGAGGAGGTAGATCAAACATAGTCGAAGGCAGAGACAAACACTTTGCTGGATAGCCGGGACGAACTTACATAGTGAAAGGCATCGGCTACCAATGCAAGAGACTTTGTATAAAAGCCAACTATAGACGCACCGTTTAGCTTCCGCTGTCGATAGCGAGGTGAATATTCATGTTGACATACTTGATAATTCAGCCAGGAAAAAAGAGGTTGATATGCAAATCACAATAGTTAATCTTTGAGCTTTAGACAACGCCATTCTTTCCTAACAAAACCTCTGAATCAAGAAGATAATATTTTCAAAATCGAGGCAGATGGCTGAGTCAAGAAGCAAAACAGATATGCAGTGAGCTGTCAAATAATTCTCCGAGGCGTTGAAATTTTTTGTACCTGTCACTCATAATAGCTCCATATAATTGTGACTACACAAAACTTCACAGCAAGCGTCTAGGCATGGGTAGTTACACTTAATAACCCCCCAAAAACGACGCAGAGAAGGACGAGAAAGGCATTTGATCATGTAACAATGTATGGCTGCTATCACACGGCTAACGGGAGATTGCATTGACGGCTCCGTGCTATCTGCTTCTTGGAAAGTTGTCTGGATAACATGGCACCGGACTTTTTCTGGCCTGATGTAGGTAGCAGTTAGTGAGTGACAAGGCATGTCTGTAAAGTTGAATGAGGAAGAGAAAAGTATATTGATGCTTGGGAAAGAGGGGAAATTGACGAAAAATTGACGAAAAATTGATGAAAATTGATGAAAATTGATGAAAATTGATGAAAATTGAAGGGAGCTGGAACGGTAACGTTCAAAAGGTAACTTGGTCACCGTCGGGAGTTGCCATTTGTAATACCTGATATTGTTTCCATCTGATTGATAGAAGACAGAGGTACATGAGTTTCCTCACATTATTGATGGCGGTTGTTTTGGCTGGAAGATTGAACGACATTGCAACAAGTGGTGGTGTTGTGTGTTGGTGAAGGAAGTCGAAAATACGGAAAATACTCGCAGCAATTATCTTTGCACACGTACGGAGGAGTACTTCCTCTTCCTTCCCCCTTCATTACGGTGGCCGCAACCCAACTCACTGGGTTCACCACGTGCATCTTTGGTCTCACCAATGACCGTAATCATCTCGTCATGGGAAAGCTTAGAAATCCAATTGCGCAACTTTGCCCAGTATTGACAAAATGAGGGGGAAGTGATGGATGCCCCCTTAAAGATTGCTTGATCTCGAATCAAATTGCATGATCTCTTGACATCGTATCAAAGAAGCTGCGGACAACATAACATGTCCGAAGAATCTGAGAAGAGAGAGTGGCATATAAAAGGTTCGTATTTCCTGATCTCGCCAACTCTTTTGTTTCCCCCCAATACATATCGCCCCTCACACCTTCTATAGGATCTTTAGATGCCGAATTGGTTGTGACCCCAGCTCTCCCACCTAACTTTCATATCACCCTTCATACACACGACACACCAGACGGGGAATCAACCATTGTTGAACTCAAAATGGGTTCTCATCCTGCTCCAAAGATCATCCTGTACACTTCCTATGCATGCCCTTGGGCTCATCGTTCCCAAATAGCTCTTGCTGAGCTCGGGTTGGAGTTCGAAACCGTCATCATTGACCTTACTGTACCACGTACACCAGAATATCTCGCCATCAATCCTCGAGGTCTTGTGCCTGCTCTCTCCTACAACGGAGAGATTCTCACTGAATCTGGAGTCATTTCCCAATTTTTGGTAGATGCTCATCCTTCCCACTTGGAGAAGACCAGTCGTGAGGAAGGCGGTGCGTTGCAACGGGCCAGGTACAACTTCTTCATTGAAACCTATTTCTCAAAGGTCGCGCCACATGTTATCAAAGCTGGAATCGGAAAGACCTTGGAAGAGAGAGAGCAAGCAGCCACCAGTGTAATCGACAATATAGTAAAGGAAATTGAGCCTTTGGTTCAGAACGCAGCTCCATTCTTTGGAGGCTCCGAAAGATTGACATTTGTAGAGGTAGGTGTCTATTTCTCTGACATCGCTACAAAATACTGATGAGTCTCATAGGTGCAAGTAGGATCATTCCTACTTCGACTTTTGGCTTTTTCGAAGTACGATGGCTTGCTACCTAAGAGCCTTTTGACCTTGGAAGAAAAGGCGCCAGCTTTCTGGAGATGGGCCAATGCCGTAAGCAAGGAGAAGAGCGTCACGTATGTCTGGGATGAGGAAGCTTTAGCAAAGAGACAGCGGGAAAGATACGAGAAGATTAGAGCAGCTTGACTGAGGAAGTCAAGATTATGACGAAACGGAATAAGGATCCAGCAGTTCGAGCACAGCAATGAGGGTAATGACGGCGTTGATATAGTAACAATTTGAACTTTTGAGATATGCCAAGAGACATTACATCTCAAACCCCATTCACTTTTCCCCATGGGTGATGATGTCAGCGAAAATCCATGCACCAGCGCTCTGTCCCTGCACTGCATGTCAGCACTACCCAGACCAAAAATTTGATAACTGGGATGTTTCAGCAATCAGATGTCTCAGGAAGTATGCTCCGTACCATTATTGCTCTATGATGCATCATCTAAAACAGTATAGACTTTGTGATGAACCTCAGCCTCCCTTTGCCAAGAAGTGGGCAAACGTTCATGTTGTACAAGTACAATGGCGACCCCTATGCTTACAGTAGTGCAATATTGTACTCTCTCGAGGGGAAGCCATCATCTCTAAGGCGCGGTCATGAAGAATAACTTATATGGTATAAACACACTACTTCATTACATGCAGAGGTTGTTACGTCATACCAACTGTGCTTTGAAGATCGTCGTCTCTCCATCTTCAAATAAATCACGAATCTCAGCCCTATCGCGACTTGTTCTTGGTTGACCCTTCGAGATTTGAGGTTTAGAACTCGGAACTCAGGAGAACCCTCCAACGCCAGAAGTCCAATCCTAGTCAGATTCCCATTTGAAACCTGTGAAGCGTTAATACTCGCATGCTTCTCATGTAGAGGAACCTTGTCCGCTGAAGAATATTTGGTTATTGAAAACTCAAGATACTCGTACTCGAGTAGGTAGAGAGATATCGAGGATTAGTAAGGAGAGCAGGTACTCGCGGGAGTGTGTTGTTGAGACTCGAGAGGATGTGCCGGGGTCTCATTAGCGGCTTAGATGGATCAAGAAGCTGAACCTGGTGGACTCCATCGGCTAAACGATAGACATACATGTTGTGGCCTTAGATCCAAGGCCCTTATCTTAGTGTACTATCTAATCTCTAGTAGCGTGTACCGTACTGACTTACTTAGGTAAGCGAATGATGCACAGCCCCTGCCGGTCCGGTGTCTGTCTCGTCGATTCTGTCTCGATCCTTTGCTTTTCCCTCAAGTGTCAAAACTCCCAAGAACGGAATTTCTGTAGAGTACACGCAACTTTAACCAAGTACCCCACTCCACTTCAATCTTCCATCTTCCATCTTCCATCTTTGATACTCACTGGCGCACTTGCGACGTACTCTCTCCTCTACTTCTACCTTACCTCTTTGACTTGGCCATCTTCCCTTCCCACATCATTCTTCCCTGAAATTACAATACAATAATTCAAACATATGTGAAGGCAGGCTAAAGTGAGTGAATCTAAACTATCCTCGAAACCTAGACAGCCAAGCAAGAACGGCCGTTCGATCAGTTATCTAGCCCAATTCCTACCCCCAGGAGTTTCTACAAATCTATTAAAATCACAATCACAACCGCAACTCCAACTACAAACGACCAACACATCTCAACTTTCTCTCCTAACTCTCGACCATAATACTGCAATATTTCAAGAATTCTTCCGCACACGATAGACCAAAGTAAGGTACGTCAACTGGACCAGCAGACGAGAAGAGATATCTCAATGGTCGTGGTCATTTGGGGTATCTCAGGCTATTGAGGCTCCTACCAGGAGGAGCGGAGTTGTCCTCTCTCTTTACACTTTGTCTACGTGAATAATCGCTAACATTCATGCTCTTCCCATTGTTTAGCCAATAAGTGGACTTTCAGAACCTTCCCCAAGAGCCGCGCTCTTACTTGCGCCAGACGTTTGCGGTTTCGAGCGACTTATCATATAAATAAATTCCCAGCCGGCACTCCGAAGAAGTATCTACAAGATGGGTAAATCGTGAGTACCAGATTTCTCTTTGCGTCTCCGAAACTTCCAGCGCAGCTTGCACAACATGAATACCACCGAAAGCCACGAGGCCAATGCACCGATCTCACTAGCCAGCGTGCACCGCATTTTCCGAGACTGTTGCAAACCCCGAGTCTTATCGTCAAATAAACATAGAACTGGTGGCTTCGACTGGAGTTAACTTGGAGTATCCCAAGTATCCAAGTTGGCTTCAGACATTCACGATAGCACTTTGGGCAAACAGTTCGATTAAATGTATGACGGGCAGGGAGACATTCACCGCGGCGTTGGATTTTGCTAATCCCGCTTATTCCGAAACTACGGAGTCTCTCTCAACCACTTGGCCGAGAGTTGTGATTGATACTTTGTGCAATAAATTATGCGCACTGGCGGATGGGCTGACGTATCAACCATAGTCAATCAAAGCTCTCTGCAGAGCAAATCACCGAACTCCAGAAATCTACCCACTTTGATAAGAAAGAATTGCAGCAATGGTATAAAGGTATGCTAGAGCGTGGTCAATCGTCATTGAATGACTACCTAATAATGTGGTCTTTCTAGGTTTTTTGAAGGACTGCCCATCTGGCATGCTCACCAAGGAGGAATTTCAAAAGATCTACCGGCAATTCTTTCCATTCGGGGATCCCTCATCCTTTGCGGACTATGTGTTCAATGTCTTTGACAGTGACAAATCAGGTTCGATCGACTTTAAAGAGTTTATCTGCGCCCTGAGTGTCACCAGCCGAGGAAAGATGGAAGACAAACTAGACTGGGCATTCCAGCTTTATGATATTGATGGGGATGGAAAGATCAGCTACGAAGAGATGTTAGCAATTGTAGAGGCGATTTACAAGATGGTCAGTACCTTCCAACCTCTACACTGATGGTCACGTGGGTACTCTGGAGCCTATGTTTGACCTGGGGGTACCCAAGTGATGTGTGGCAAAGTTTTACCGCGCAAGCCGCGCTAGTGATGACTCCTCCCATAAGCGCGACTTTCATCCGTTGCTTAGTTCGTGGCCAGCGCTCGTGTAACTTTCGCGTTTTCTGAATACCCTCTTTGCCTACCCATGGTATTGTTGAAACGTATGGGTCTTGACTAACACGGTCTTGTAGGTTGGCTCAATGGTTAAGCTCCCACCTGACGAGGACACCCCAGAGAAGCGAGTCAGGAAGATCTTCCGTATGATGGACAAGGATGAGAATGGTAGTCTGGATATGGAGGAATTTAAAGAGGGAAGCAAACGCGATGAAACCATTGTATCAGCACTTTCGCTCTACGATGGTCTTGTCTAAAATGCATCTTTATGGACGAATTTCTTTTCGGTGCTGAGGGTGCTGAGGTGTGTGAAGGAATTAGATATCTGGAATTATGCTCGGCAGTCATCCTGGATCTCCTCCTTCTATGTATTTTGGATCATTTGTACCTCCATCATCCCCAACTGTGGGCGGTTTATGTCTTTTGAAGGAAGTGTTTGTTGGTAGTTTGAGCGTTGCGTGTGGTACCGGGAAAGTTATCTCCTGGATTAGATCCCAAGGATGGGTCGATTGATAAACCACATATACTGGTATAAAAATAAAAACTCTGATGTACCAGTTGTTGATTTTAGTATTCGTTTATGCGCGTAGGATTTTTTTGGTTGGTTTGCACCAGAATCTCTTTCTCAAATGTGATACTATGTGGTGGCGACGGCGCTGATCAAGTATGGATCTGATTTGAAAGGTAAAAGTGAAGTGTGATGCAATAGCAAGTTTGACTCTGGTAGTTGAAGGTGAATCAGTATGTTTGAGGCCTGGCTAGTTTGGCTTTGTTTATTTGTGGAAAACCAAAGGTGATTTTTTTCAAATGTTGAAATTAAAATTGGCTTCATTATAAAATCGCGGTCAACATGAGAGAAGCGGCAGTAAATACAAGTATTTCAATCTACGATCGTCTGATATTTCCAAGTCACTAGCTCAAATTGCCTCCGAAATCTGGAGCATTTAATACAACCAGTGATAATTACTTGCTTGATCTGTCAACAATACAATACCATCAACCATTGATCCATCAAACGTGCTTGTACTACCATCGACAATTGCATATCGATCCATCAATTTCTATCGATCTTGATTGATCTTCAGCAAAAGAAAAACACCATTTCACCGAAATAAACAAACCGACAAGCAAACTGGCAAACCGGCAAACTGGCAAACTGGCAAACCGACAAACCAATAAACCGACAAATAGCATCTACAAAATGTCGCTCTCCAAACCTATCCGACACTGTCCATCAAACTGCAGAGGTTGTGCGACCTTTGCAGCATTTGGCGGGGAACGTTTTCCTTATCAACCACCTGGCTCGCCACTGGGACAATGTTATGAATATGCTCTGGCAGCAGGTATCATAGATGGGCCTTTGGGCTCGACTACTGATTTGGTACCGGCTCCATTGTCTATACCAGCTAGATCGACGAAACGTCCGGTTGATAGCCCACTTCATCCTTCCTCTCCACAAGTATCTGAGAGCAGAGAGGACGCTCTCATAAGAGCCGCGGCGATTGCGACGTTGACGACGGCGGATGCGAAGGCTAAGGCTAAGGCTAAGGCTAAGACTAAGAATAAGACTAAGACTAAGGCTAAGGCTAAGGCTGAGGCTGAGGCTGAGATACCTGGGTATTTGCCGCAGTCAAGGGTACAACATGCAATGACACCGAAGGAGCCGACGCTGAAGGCGCTGAATCTTAATCTTCATCTTAATCTTGATCTGTTTGGGGAGGGAACGGGACTGAGACCGCCACAGATTAAAACCAGAGCTCGGCCTCCCTTGCCTCTATACACAGGCGTCAACTATGACGTTGAAGATCCGAAGTATCCTCTTGGTCATGCTTATATCCCACCCAGTATTGATATACTTCCCAACGATACCATGTTCACAGTCACAACTGCAAGCGAACAACATGCGACGAGTTTCGTTGGTACCTATGCTTTGCGTGTGCATGATGCGTATCGAGCTTCTGGAATCGATATTCGTACCTGTGAAGTAAGAGGAGAGTGGGAAAAGTGGGGGGCTAAGCGATGGATATTCAGTTTGGGGACGGATACAGATATGGGAAAGTTGTACAAGCTTTTGAACACAGAAGAGGATGCTGTTATGGCAGGGGCGTGCGAAAGGCCTAACACGTCCAAGCTGTTGAAGGAACATGAGAAGGTGATGAATGGGGTGGAGAGTAAAAGGTTGAAGATAGCGAATGTGTTTCGGGATATGGAGAAGGCAGTTAAGGAAGGGCGGTTGGAGGATCGTCGGCTATTGGTAGATGGACCTTTGGATACTGAGGCTATGCGGAGAATAATTCGGAAAATCCTTGCAGTCGCATTCGATCCTTTAGATTGGGAAGGACCGGATTGGATCGGAGGTGCGGCTAGCATTTCTGCTTTACCACCACGACAACGACCACTGTGGGTTGATAGTGGTATGAGCGGAGTCATTGCCGATGATGAGAATGACGAGACGGCGTGTACAACTTATGTCCGATTGGCACCTACAAAGCGGATGGATTTCAGTTGGTACCAGAGACAGGACGTCAATGAAAGACCGTTACACCCATGGCCACATTGCATGAGATGGGTTATGAGCGATGGCGTGATCCGCGACTTTTCGATGCAGGAAATCTATGACAGTCTGAATGCTAAGTTATCCTTGTTAAAGAAGCGCCTCGTGTTTGAAAGCAGTGCCGCAAATATCGCTTCAAAGGTTGTGTGGTCACAGTGGCGCAATATGGCGAAAGAAATGATCAACGTTGAATGGTTCTGGGACGAAGACAAGCGCATCTTAGTGCAGGGTTATAGCGGACACCATGACTATGAGAAAGATTCTGATTTGATCGACGAGCAGATGGATAATTGGAAGGGATGTGTGCAAGACGAGCTGGAGGCCAACCGTAAAGCTGTCAAGTCTGGTAGCCTTACCAAGAAAGAAGCTAGGTATGCTATGATGGGGGAACACTTGTTGAGGCAATGGAAAGAAGGACCGGGAATCATGGTTGCAAGAACCCCAAGCGACGCAAGGTGGGAGGGCCCTATTCTGGGTCCTCATACCACTGATGGCGCTTCGCACATTAATTACCTCAACGCTCGTATCGCTTTTGCTACCAGGCAAAGAGGGGAGATTGAGAGGATGTGGGTCAAGGGTACTGCGACTGAGGAAGACCTTGCTGGTAGAAGAGAGTTGGTGGAATACATAGACGTGTTGGAGGCGATGAATGACGATATTAGAGAGCAGAACCGACGAGAAGAAACTGGACTAAGCCCCATCTTCAAGGATAAGGATACAAGAAAGCAGGTGAACGAGTGGGAGAGGGAATGTCGAGAGAAAATGCGCCTGTGGGACAAAGAACCACAAGAAGAGGGTCGTTGGCAGAACGTAATCTTTGGGGAGACAAGCAACCCTTGAAAAACCATAGTGGTGGTAGTTAGGGAGGGAGATATTTGGGCGCGCAAAGGGAAAGGCTGCTGTATGGTCATTTTGTTTAGAGCATTCCGTTGTTTTGAGTTGGTCATATATGTAGACTTAGACTCACATACCGAGGTACTTTTAAGTGATGAATGGATCAATATGTGCTGAGTGTGGCCTTTTCCGTGATGTTCTCTATTCCGAGTGAAGGGGTTGAGACTTGAACGACAGGAGTGAGCATTTGGAGAAAGCGGTGTGGGATTGCAATACCCGCCGTTCATGGCAAAAGATGTTCGCTTAAGCTTGCGCTTATATCGGTTTATTCCTAATAGGTCTTAGCTTTGATATCATGTGTAACCGTGAACCTCGCAGAAGGCTTTCCTCTTGATTCGAATACCCTAAACACAACCCAAAAAAACTTTGACAATCAAAAACACGATGAATTGGTTTAAACAGACGTGTGCCTCTCCCAAATATTGATAAAAGCACTAGCTAAGATTGACAGACTCGCAAATGTCGTGGGAACTGAAGAACCCGAGTATGGTTCTGCCGGAATTCGAACGGTGACAACTCAGGCCGAGAAGACCCCCTACACCGAGTTGACGAAGAAGGATTTGAAGTGGAAGGCTCAAGAGAGTACAAATGTAGAGACCCAGACTTTCTATATGATCTCTGATGAGGGTAAAGTTGCGTCTGTTCAGATGATTTACAATAACGTGGCGTACGTCTGATTTATGCACTGATACGGTGCATCACGCATCGAGGTAACATTACACTGACACCGGATATAGCGGACTTCGAACAACTTGTCAACTTAATGTCAAAGTATTCAACCACACAGGTCCTAAGCAATCTGACCATCTTTGGCTTTCTGATTCACTTGAGAACTATGGCTTCGATGAAGAGATGGTTTCGTTCTACGCAGACGGCCTTTCAATCGCTTTGAATGAAGCCGGCGATGAATACGCCATCAAAGCCGCCCGTAATGATTCAGGGCTTGTTAATCTTGTTTTCAAACGCGCATCCCCTGGCTTCCAGGTGGGAGAGAATGGAACCACCTATTACGGTACTGACCCCGCCGCACCTTGGGGTGAGATGAGACATCGTTTCTGGCCTCGATGCAACGTCACCGGTACAATCACCACACCTGAAAAGAACTACGACTTCAAAGGGCGCGGTATTTTTATTCACGCCATTCAAGGCATGAAACCCCACCATGCTGCAGCAAAATGGAAGTTTGCAACTTTCCAAACCCCTACCTACTCCGCCGTCATGATGGAATTCACAACTCCTGCCTCTTATGGTAACACCTCTGTGAATGTTGGAGGTATTGTAAAAGATGGCGAGATCGTATATGCAGGTGCTACCAACACCGTAAATTATGCCGAGTCAAAGGAAGATCCAGATACTCTTTGGCCCGAGCCCCTCTCAGCGGAGTACAAGTGGGAAGGCAAGAGCAAATCTGGTGCATTTTCTGCAGTTTTGAGTGGACCCCTCGGAGAAAGAACCGATAGAGTTGATATTCTATCCCATATCCCCAGTTTTATCAAATCAGTAGTTGGAGGAGTTGTCGGAACCAGACCCTTCTGTTACCAGGTAAGCTATTTTGGCAGCTTCCAGTCTCCCTTATTTAACTATTGCCCCGCATCCCTCTAACACTGCATAGTGGGCTATTCCCCCAAGTGACTCCCTTGTTCTCAAGATCAAGGATGGCGAGACAGCTGTAGAAGAACAAGGAACACTCTTCAACGAAGCAACCTTCATTTTGTAGAAGCAACCCGAAGTATTCGGGTTCCAAGAATTTGGCGAATGAGCGTTTCATCATAATATAGAAGCTGGTCAATGCTCATATCCAGAGTTTTGGATACTGCGCATTACCATAACAATCATTTACCTACTCTTGCTTTCGCACGAAGACCTGCAAAGAAGGGCTTTTTTTCCCATGAGTTATTTTGTTGCTTATTTTCTTTACGGCTCGTTTGTTCACACTGGAGATGGTTTTAATTGGATGATTTTTGAAGGGCATATGAATGGTACTGAGAGACGCTATGATTCATTTTAGTTTATTAGAATATGATTACAGGGCCATGATTTTTACTAACCATGATATGATATGATGGCTGCGAGTCACCCCGACCATGACCAACTTTTCGACCAACTCTTTGTAAGAAGTTTGGCCGTTCCTAGTGTTTATTGAGATACCGCCATCCATTCCAACCTGTTTCAGCGATTCGGATTGTGTCACTATTCGGATTCATGTTAATTTTCAGTGCGACATCAGATGGCCTACCCCTGGATTCCCACCAGGCGAGATCTAGAATAACCGTACAGGCATCACGGGTGCATAACAATGAATGTTTCAGCTCATTTCAATGTTCTAATTCACTTCAATATTCATGAAGTCCCATCCTAATCCGTACATCATATCTCCAGACCATCTCCTCCAACCAGATCAATGACCACTGGCTGCCTGCTTATCCTTAATAATCTTCTGTACAGAAGGCCTCTCCGTCAACCTCTTGTTCCACGCAAAGTAGTTAGGGTACTTCTTCTCAATGTCCAGTTCTCCAAATCGATCACCAAAGATCCATGGAATAGCCAAATCCCAAGGAACAAAGGCTAAATCCGCAAACGTGCATTTATCGCCCACCAACCATGTCCTTCCCTGCAAATGTTTGTCCAAAACATAAAGCACCCTCTTAACCTGTTCCAAGTACCTCTCCACAGCACTATCCACCTTCTCGCTATGGAACTTGGTGAACCAAGCCGCTTGTCCGTAATAAGGGCCCTGGCCGGACATTTGGAAGTGCAGCCATTGTTTGACTTGGTACCGCTCGGGTGAGGAGGTATAGGTAAGTGCGGCAGAGAGATCGTAGGTGTCGACTAGATATTCGATGATGGCGCCGGATTCCCAGAGCGTGATGTCGGTGTTGGGGTCGATGATGGCGGGAACGCGACCGTTGGGGTTGAGTTTTTCGAAAGGCTCTTTTTTGAGGTCGGCCATGTCTGTGTGGTGGTGTCAGTGTGTTTTTGATGGTCTGGTTTACATTCTGATAATGACGAGCTCTTCATTCTTTAATTCATTTTGTACACGGAATTCATTTGGCGAATTAAATCCCTTCGAACCCTGGAGTCCACTCTGAATATTTAGAGCATACTGAAAGATCGAAAGGGTTTCAAACATTTATAGCAGTTCAAATGTTGACAACCCTTTCGAATATTGAAGGCTCAGAGGTATAGCCCAGCCATTGAACACTCTGAGTGAAGTTTGGAAAAACTGGAATGAGACTGGAACGAACCCATTAAGTTGGTGGTATAAGGAACCTTGAGCTCTTCAAGAATGATGGCTACCTTCCATGGGTTGGGCCCGGTGGCTGCTCTTTTGTCAGTATAGTATTCGAGCTTGCTATATTCCTTTCAGAGGCGTCACCTACCATGGCCGTAGAGAGTAATTGGCTTGCTCATGTTTCTGGTTTGAATTTGGTATTTGATGGTTGGTATGTGAATAGTCCGGTATGCATAGAAAATGGGGAAAGCTTTCTATATGTACTCGAGTACATAACTTTTGGGTTCCCCCACCATTGTGTATACGCTCGCCCCTCATCGATTAGAGTTGAGCTCGGACAACCAGCAGTGACAACTCTTTCGTGGATCCAATTGCCATAGACTGAACAATTGCCGTCGGTCTACTCGAGTGAAGAAGGTTCTTTTGGTTTCTTGGGCTGGTGGGCTGGTGGGCCAACGCGGGCAAGAAAGGGGATGGCAAGACCAATGCACGTCTGTTTTTGATGCGGTAAGTTCGTCACGAAAGAAGGAAGAGAGAAGAAGTTTGCAGAACCACAGAACAACGATTCTATGAAATATATTGTGGTCCAAGCTAGGTTAAGCTTTTACATGGCGCCCTTTTTCACTGTTGAAGGCGTTCCATCGACCGTGGAAGACTTTGCTGCTTCACGACGAGTACTGTACGTTATGCGATGTGATGTAATGTGAATTGAACAATCCATCATTTAAACTTTGAAATATACAATCGAAAGGTCAAGTGATTTTTCAAGCGCTTGCCAAATGTATCAATAGCCTCAGAATTGAGTTCATGTCGTTGCTGATGGTGGGGAACCTTCTGATAAAGTACGAGTACGAGGACAGGAGGATATGCAGGCATTCGTGATGACTAAGCAAAGAGGACTCCCTTCACATGACCCAGACCACCAACTGGTGAAGCAGACAAACACATCTGTCAAATTTGGGCCATGATATTGCGGCAAGTATCCCAAAGAATTCGACTTCAAGGGTTTTCATCCCGCCGTCTCCAATATCGCACCATGGCTTCCGGCACTCCTTCAAAAAAGCTCATCCATTTTGGGAAATTCGAAGTTACAGACCAGGCAGGTTCCATACAATTTCTTCCAACATTCAGTGTGAAAGCTTCCCTAACTCTCGTTCTAGATCTTCCATAAATCCACTCACTGCTACTGCCTCGTGAATATCAAACCCATTCTCCCCGGCCACGTGCTCGTTATTCCCTATAAACAGCACCCACGCATGACCGATCTTTCACCTCCTGAACTCAGTGATATTTTTCTCACTGCCCAAAAAGTTCAAAAGATGCTTGCTTCCCACTATTTCTCTACTGGCGACCTCAAAGAAGGATCTTTCAATGTTGCAATCCAAGACGGACCGGAAAGCGGGCAAACGGTACCGCATTTCCACTGTCATATCATCCCGAGAACAAAGCAAAGCGCAGTAATTGGAGATGGGATCTATGACAAGCTACAGGGAGAAGATGGAAATGTTGGGGGTGGATTATGGGACAGAGCAGTGGAGTCCGACGGTAGACCAGTGCAGAAGGGGAAATTCCCCAAAGTGGATGATGAAGATAGGATACCAAGGAGGTGAGTTTGGATCTTGATTCGATTGACCTCTCTCAGGAGGGTCTCTCTGGCGAGAGATTTGAGTGTTAAAAGGTTTCTGACTAATCAATTTATTGTGGCATAGTGCGGAGGAAATGAATCAAGAGGCAACCCTCTTTAGAGAAAAAATGAGAAAGTTAGGGTATGGTGAAACGGAGACCGATTAGAATTCAAAGCCGAAATATCGAATAGAGCACAACTAAACATCTAGATTACATCAATCTTGTAGTCATTCAAGAGCAAGTGCTCTCTGGCCCGCTGGTGCTCCAAACAAAAGCTAATAAAAGCGAGAACGGCAATGCCAGTTACCAAGTGGAATCACTCGCTATGCTAGCCAAGTCATGTCCATTATTTTTGTTAATATCGGAGAATATTCTTAACGGTATTTCAAGAAGTCGTGCATTAGATTGACAATCCCGCAAGTGTGGGACCGACCCCAAATATATTCAAGTAGTGAAACTCCCTTGGCTTTCGCTTCTTCTAACCGACACGCAAATTGCAACTGAATAATATCGACAAAAAATGTGGCGAAGTAGCCCTATTAGAAGATGAACCCCTTATTGGGCTTACAGCCAAGCAAAAGCTTATCCATTTTGAGCGCTTGATATCCCTCGTACCGTGATTTGTCCGTTGGGAGTACGACTCCTCGTATAAGACTTTTTTGACTTGGTGTAATTATTTCAACACGAGTTTGTGGGTCTATGCTTAGGCTGGTTGGCCATAATAATCTCTTCTTGAACAATAGTTGCAGACTTTCCATGCTGATAATCTTACACCGAGACAAGTGCATACTGTCGGAACATACAAGTTTTGCTCATTTCACTGACATCTAATGAGTTCTTCATGAACTCTTAAATACTCCATTCCTTTTTCACATTCGTTACAACTCCGAAATAGAAATGCGATTCCTCACCCTGCCTGCTACGCTTCTTGCCCTCCTTACTTCATCAATTCTCTCCCAAGCTATCACAACACCATGTTGCCAATATATCCCTAAATCCACCCTCAGCGCAACCTCTCAAGCCATCCTCCACGGTGCAAGCGATGGCTACGAATATTTCGTCCATTTTCCTTCCCATGTAGCCTGTACACCTCGATCCAGGGGCTCATTTCCTTCTCCCTACCTCTCAGCGTTCGCTTCTGATACGTGCGCTGGTTTAGTCAATAAGCTTAGTTGTTCTGATTCGAGGACGAGCGGTTTACCGGAGGGAATCACGGGCGTTTATTTGGATGTTCACTTGCTAAGGGAGGGGGCAGATTGTGTGGAGGAGGTGATTGGGGAGATCACGGGGTTGGAAAGGGGAGAGATTCGGTGTGTGGAGAGTAATAGGATGTGTGCAGAAGATCGGGGGCTGATGGTTAAGAGATCGAGAGTGATGTCTGAGGGTTACCGTGCTGAGAAATTGTGATGGTAAGAACTTTTACTTGGGACCAGAGATGATTGAGACCATCTTTATCCATGAGAACGACCACAGTGTTTCTAGAATTAAATTTTCTTCCCTTCTGGGAATTCGCCAATAGTAATAGCGAAACCCGGATTAAAATCCAAAATTGGCGTCATCCTAGTTGATGTTCCTCATCTAATTTCTTAGCCGACCTTCTATTGGTTCCGCACAAAGATCCAGTCTGCATGTCACAACCAAAATATATATATATATATATATATATATAATAAATGCCCGTGAATATTTACTCTCCTGTATCACCGTGCGCGCCTTACTCAATACTTCATTATCTATCCGCCATCTCGGATAGAATGAAGACCAAAAAAAGCTCGCGCATACCTACATAGCCAGGATGCACAAATCCAACTACATATTGTTTCTCCTCCAAGAAGGCGCCGTATCACCGCATCATAGAGATATTCGGATGCAAGGAAGATTTGATCTATCAATATACAGATATACTGGTGTATATACTCGTATAGATAGATATTCCTTCGCTTTCAGACACACAAACATACAATAGAGCATAATCACATCCTGTTGAATGGATTAAATCAGTCCTCTCTCATATACTCACTCACTCACAATGATATTACAGTAGAAATACATCCAAGTTCGAGATGGTCAACCAATTGACAACTAGGTATTTTTTCCAGCACAGGAAGAAAAGAATAAGGAGACTTCTTCTTCTTCTTCTTCAGAAGAAGCTGTCTGTCGATCGAGTATGAGGTAGTCGTTAGTTGAAACCAGAAGTTGAAAAATTATCTTATTATGAAACTAGGACTACCTCGGTGGATCATCATCATCATCATCATCATTCGACAATTTTGATCGATTCAAATTCAGATACTGTACAGCCAGCCTACTCCTCGTAGCGAGAGGCAGGTAGTAAAAGTCAAGAAAGATGTAAAGCGCAGGACACGATTACCTGTCCATATCAAGCATTTGGTAAAGGAAGCTTATAGAACGATGGTGTGCTAATTGTCTAGGGAATAGTGTTGGTGTTTCTACTTGAGTATGCATTTTTCTATCGAAGAGCTCGCTAGATATTAGACATGAAACATTTCTCCTCCACGCTCCCACCACTCCCACCACTCCCAAAGTCCCAAAGTCCCAAAGTCCCAAAGCTCTACATAATACCACACATGCAACCTTGCAGATCCAACCTTCCACATCCACATCCAGCCCTCCACCTCCCCAAGCTACCCCAATCAAGCTCCAGAGAAAAAGTAACATACGAGTACAAGACAACGAGTAACAAACCCAACTCGCTCCTGAAGATCAATTAACAACAACAACCACCACCACCACCACAACAACAACATCAATCAAACCCCTTAAAACTCAATCTTCAATCCGCAACCTCTCCTCCACAAAACCCTCAAGTGTCCCTTATTCTTGCTTACCTTTATCTACTCGAGTACAGTGAGGATGTCAGAATCTCTAACCGAGCCGTATTTTCGCCATCGTCCACCTCACAATGAATCACACCGGAAGTTAAACATCTGTACTCCAACGAAGATTGAGGTCCCATTTGCAGCAAGGTGATGATGCCTATATTCAGGATAAATCTCATAGAGTCAAATCACTTGCATTACGGAGCGGAAAAAGTCAACAATGTAATCAATTCTTAATCTTGAGCACACTGTACTATTATAATCATACAACGAACGCAATCCCATGGAACGCCCACCCAACGCCCCTCTAATGCCATGCTTTCCTGAAGGCAACAGAAAAAAATAAAAACAAGGAAAACCACTCAAATCCCGATGTAAACAGGCGACCAACGGCCATCACCCTCCACACCACGACCGCTCCTCCCTATTCCCTTCCATTATATATCCAATGTTGAGAACGTTGCTTACCTTGATTGTGAGAGAATATGCCTTGATGAATCCGGATCAAAGTCCTGGGTAAAAACCAGAAACCCATCAAGGTCAGTCCCCCACAACCAAAGAAAGTACGTTTTCAATATCGAACATATGCCGGAAGGCTGAATTCGGGCTGGATTAGTTGTGGCGTAGAAGAATCAAGGCTGCTGTCCCTCTGAGGCTAACAATGCTGAAATGGTATCCCTTTTCCTTCGTACACAAGCATCAGTCATAACCGTAACCTAAAATTGCATCCTCCCCACGCCTCCTTGCTCTAAGAACCATTCTTCATTTCGACCTCTGGTCCCGCAAGAACACTGAACTGGCCTCCACAGCCGGCGAAAGTCATCTTCTTCCCCTTGATAGCAGTATTTTCAACAGCAGTAGGAGTCCAGATCGTGTCATCCGTACCAAGACCAGTTCGGTAGTTTTCAGAGTAGCCCCACGCCCAGACTTTGCCATCTTCAGCGATAGCAAAGCTGTTATCGATGGCTCCTGAGACAAAAGTGGCGGTGATGCCAGGGACTACGGTTGGTATCTTGAGGATAGCTGGTTTTGAGGTAGTGGAGCTGATGATTAAATGATCTTGATCGATACTGGCCAAGTCCAGACCGGTCTGACCCTCGTCACAGCGCCCAACTACCAACACCCGTTGGTCCTTGGTGCATGCGATGGTGTGGTGCAAGCAACCTTTGATCTGTTGAACGTTAAGGCCCTCGAAACTCTTGACAACAGTGGGGTTGCTGATGATGGCGTCATCACCACCTGCATTGGTTGCGATGCCGGTTTGTCCGTAGTTATTAAGTCCCCAAGAAACAACTTGGTCTTTGTTGTTGATCGCAAACGAGTGGTAAGCACCGGCGGCGATCGATTTGCAGTTCTTAAGAACTTGAGTGGGTGTAAGTGCAGCAAATCTAAATCGATCATTGACCCTTCGGCCAAGTTGATTTTGCTCGTGTGCTCCCCATGTGAAAACAGTTCCTTTTTTATCCAGGGCCAAGACATGATTGCTGCCGCGAGCCAATGTCTTGATGTTTTTCAAGCCAGAAATAAGGATCGGCTCCGTTTGAATCTGAAGCTTCTTCTTGGCATCTCCGTCTTTCTCCTTGGCCGCCTTGGCCGCGCCTTCTGCTGTGAAACCAATGATACCATCATTTCCCTGTTGTTATTAGCAAACATATTTCATAAATTGGCACTTCGACTTACGACAAATGAACCCCATCCGTAGACAAAACCATCTTCAGTTAAGACAAAGCTGGCGGAATCGCTAGCCAGTACTTGAACGACCTTTCTTCCCTCAAGAAATTCCGTATTGATTGCGGTTGGGGTGCTCTCAACCGGGTTTAAGGTAATATCATCTTCATCCTCCGAATCCGAATCCGCATCCATATCTTTAGCTGGTGCCTCGTATGAGCTGGTATCTCTGCCTAAAGGACCACCATCACTGACACCCCACGTCAAGATTCTCTGGTCATCTGTCAATGCAACGCAATGCATACCGCCGACAGCAATTTGGGTAACGCCCTTGAGGAGCGGATTATAACGTGGACGCTTTACATCGGATGGTGACTTTCCATCAACCTTTTTGGCTCCGAGCCCCAACTCGTTGTTTTCACCACCTCCAAAAACATAGACATCCAGTCGCTCGACAGGAGGAGTGTTGATAGTTGGGCCAACCTTGAGTTTCTTAGCAGCAGGCAATGCTTCTGACTCCTGAGCTCGACTCCGCTTACGGCTGACTACAGGCTTTGGTGCTGCAAAGAAAAATGTTAGACGCACTTTTCAAGTTATATTGCCTTGTGATGAGAATAAACTTACCTAGAGTCTCTGGAGTCTTCTTTGATTTTACTGCTGCTTTAGGGGCAGGTGCGGCTTTCTTGGAACCTGCCTTCTTTGGAGCAGCTTTGGTGGCGGTAGCTTTAGTAGCTGCAGCCTTGGATGTTTTTGTTGGAGCAGCATTCTTGCTTGGCTTCTTTGTTGCTTTAGATGCTACAGATGCAGTATCCAGCTTGGGAGGAGCTCGAGTACGTTTTACACCAACGTTCGCGGGTGGCTTTTCTGCAGCGGCAGCTCTAGATTTGCGAGGCGCCATCTTTGAACCAAGGATTGTATTGGTTTGTTTGTTACGAGGTGTTATTGTTGTGTTAGAATGCGCGCGACTTTGTTTTGCTTCAAAAGACGCGTCGCAAAATAAGATTTCGAGAAGTTTCAAGAGCTCAAGAGATATTGAAAGAAACGTTTGAATGCGATTGTGATGAGTTAGAGTAGCAGAAGGCAATTGTGATTAATCAAGTAACGAAGCTGGAACGCGATTGAAAATTGTTGTTGGTCTCTTGTGGATGTGGGATGGGCTTCGTAGTTGTAGTGGAGAGGATTTATTTATTACGAGGATCGACGATTGTGGATGGAGCTCAAGGATTATCACGCTAGGCAGAATTCCACCAGTCTAACCGAAGATGAAGCGACTGACCTTGTTCGACTCACCGTCCGGAACTACTCGGGACCTTGCGCCGACGTCACGCTTAGTCATTTTTCTTGCTACTCATCAAAACAGGAGAGAACAATTGATCATACGATATGAAGATAAGCAATATAATTGGTTGGAATATCAACAATAACACCATCAACTGAACTGCCCTCCCCACCAGCCCTTCCACGCATAATTCGATACCCGCCAAGTGATCGACCCCCTTTCCATCAGCAGCCATCTACATTGCATCGAAACGAGCACCGGTGGAGTTAGTATGTATCAAGTCCATCGGTACCTCAACGCTGTGGGCATATACACTTTCGGCGACAAGTGCCTGTGAACCACATCAGCTCGCACATTACACACATCACACCATGAACAAATAAAAGAATTTCCAAACTTTTTGAATGCTCGACATACTACAACAACGATATCTTGCCTGCTAGGGTATCATAACACACCCGCAAATAATCCATTTAGTGAATGACCGTAATGCCGAACCCATCCATACATGCTAGATTCCCCAAATTGGAACCCCACGCTCTCGGTTTTGGTGCAGAATCACCTTCCACCATCCCCCCCGCTCCCCTCTTCCCATTCACTGACCCCCTCCCCCTTTCATTTCCATACCTCCCAACTTGAAAAAAGAGTGAAAATCATCCATCGTTCCTCATCCCTCATCCCTCATCCCCTCATCACAACCCACCTTCCAAATCTCAAACCATCATTCACAATCCCATGTACCCATTTGCCTGTAAGCCCTACCAAATAGACGCGCGCGCGAAAAGCAAGCAAAGTCGAGGATATTGTAGCAACCAAAACGAAAAGTAAAAAATCAATCCCACGCCCCTAAAAGCAAATAGGTATTTCCTCTTAATATTCCCATGAATAGTCAAGCACGCAAGAAGGATCTTCTAAATGTTTTGTCTTCTGTTCGTCTCTGAGAGCGCCCGCATGTTTCTCTTTTCGACCTCGAAAAAAGATGGAGCAGAGCACGATAAACGCAAATAAAACAAACAACGAAACGGCCCAGAAAAGAGAGGAAAAATCAAATCGAAATCAAGGAAGATGAAAAAGAACCAAAGCAGCATAAAAAAAATGGTATTTGGGGTATTTCGCGCCAGGGTATATATCCAGCCATTGTGTATGTCGTAATCGACGTACTTGAAGACAATCTAGGAAATAAGAGAATAGTTTTGTGGATATCTTAAGAACGCGGTGGTCCAATTGGACCGGGGTATCCTGAGTTTGTAGAATTAGAAGTTGAAGGGCGACCGCTGTCGGTCGAAGCTCTCATGCTATGTCTTGGTGTTGCATCACCGGGATGCCCATTCGTGTGCTTGTTATCGTGGCTACTGCCACTGCTACTTCCAAATTGGCGGGTTGGCCAGGGTGTGGTGTCATCGTCCGGCAAGTTGACACCACTATCGTTCCATGGATTACGGTCCGCATTGAAGCTTCGTGTAGATTCAATGGAGACCAAAGAGGTCCTTGATGCATTGCGAGACCCGTTCCGGAAGAAAGAACCGGCAGGCGATTGGGAGCTATTCTTGCGGCCATTCAAGAATGAAGAAATTGATGACATACTACCAGGCTTGCGAAGTTTATCAAAAATGTTGCTCCTGTCTCTTGCGACATCATTGCCAAAAGAAGGCTTGGTGGGCGAATCAGTTGTCATTGGTGCAGGGGCGTGCTGCAAGAGTTTAGAATCAAAGTATGGTAGAGATTCCTCAAATGAGTCAGACTTGGGACGAGGAATTGTCCCCTTAACAGTAGCAACTTCAATACCAGCCGAGGCAATATTAGAGAACAAGAAATCGATCGCATCTCGAACCCCACCAGCGTTATTCCGGGTGAACGTCCAAAGAAGAATGATGGTTGGCCCATCGTCCTCGGTACGTTCGGAAGACTCCTCGTTAACCTGGACCTCGACCACGTATTGGGACTTGAGCTTTGGCGCCAGTTCTGTCTTGAAGGTCTTGGAGCTCAAGAATTTCATGAGTTCCGGGGTGCGAGCCAGAACCAACTCATGGCTGTCAGGAACCATCCCAAGGAACTCATCCACACAATGAGGAACTTGCCATTCAGGACCTGAAATCGTGACATCATCACTAGCTTGCTCGGTGCTTGGGAAGGTGACCTTGCAGTTCCATTTCTTTTCCAATTCTTCGATTTGGGCGAGACGAGTGAGAAGTTGTCGATGGTACAATCGGTCAACGTTAACAGTCTGGGAAGTGAATTCCGAATCGACACGATCGACCATGTCAAGGATTTCAGACTTCACAAGCTCCAAATTATGAGCGTTGCGAGCTGGTGTTCGGCAGATAACATTGTCGGCCTTGATATCATCATCCTCACGGTTGGGTCCACCGCGATCCATGACGTTGGAGAACTTGACGAAAACCGAGTGCTTCTTCATGATTCTTTGAATGTGCTGACCGCCAATGCCGATAATGCGCTTGTGGTACTGATCTGGAACATGGAAGGATATTTGAGCTGGCATTTCTTGCTCGACAAGGGCAAGGCCAGTCACCATCTGGTCATAATTATTTCCGCAAACGTCGATGTTAAAGTTGTACTCATTGAATCCATCAAAGATGATCTGAACGTTACCTGAGTATAATGATTAGCACCTCGATTCAAGCAGAGCTTCGAGAACCTTACTTTGGCCCATGATCTTGTTGATCTTTCCATTCTTCTTCCCACTAACAAATTCCTTGTGCTCATTTGCCAACTCAAGTTTGACTCGAATCTGATACGCACAGCCTCGCTTGTTCAACGCAATATTGCTAATGATAACCAACGCGTCTTTTACAGCTTCGTCGGAGCCAGTAATAGTCCATTGGAGCTTATCGTATGTCACGTCTGCTGATGAGTATGAACATATATCGACTAGCATCGCCCTGATTGCGTGCGGGGCTGGTTGTAAAGCTGCCTGATTCGGCGGCTGTTGGATCCACCATGATGCGCTGTAAAACTGTACAGACTAGGATATTCGTTAGCCATAGCCAGAGAAAAGAGCATTTCCACTGCTTACCATGAGCATGAGCTCACGACATGTTCGCTCGACATGGAGACCCTCCAAACCTTGAATTCTGATCATGCTACGTTGAGAAGCAAGAGCCGGGAACTGAATGAACGTTCCGTTCGTCTCCATGATTTTTCGAACCTTGTCCGTTCTCGTAAGGAGAATGCTGTCAATCTTAGCAGCAGATACATGGGCATCTTTCATGTAGAGCCTCGTCATCCTAACAAGCTCATGGATTCTGGCCTTTGCCGCGGCTATGTTCTCTGGTCTGTCACCCGTAATGAAAATCTCCTCGGGGTTTCTTCGTTGAGCACCCTTTGGGCAGTATTTGTATACTTGTGAGAAGGGTGGTGGAAAGTAGATAGCAGTGTTCGTGGCGGATTCAATCATCTTGATGTTCTTTCGGGATCGTCCACAAATGACAGTGTGAAGTGAGAGCTCGAGAATTGCTCCGTCAACTATGCGTCCAAGCTAGATCAAAGTGTCAGTTGAGGGATTTTGCGACAGCAATGCTATGCATCAATACATACCAGCTTGTCAATGTAGATCAAAATTCGCGTCTTTCCGTGTTCAGCACTCTCCATATCTCCATATACTGCTACCCTCCAGCGTTGATCCCTTCCTGCCTCGCCACTGCTGCTCAGTCCATCAGTCAACGAGGAGGTAAACTTCGGACCGAGTAGGAAGATATCAACTCCGCAGAACGCGGCAACATTATCCAGATGTTCAATGACGGAGGTCTTCAAGCCCGTCTTGGTGGAATCGAGGATCAAATCTCCATCAACATCGATGACCGAACAACGCTGCATAGACGTCAGTACTCTGAAAATCACCCGGGACAACAAGTCTTCATCATACCAACGCGATAGGAGTATCATTCAAGATCGTTTCTCTACTCTTGTGCACCAACTCCGGGCTTCCCGAGAGGGTAACGGTCGTGACTTGTGCTGGCGAGGCACCAGGACGCTTGGGTGTGGTGACGGCGACATCGGCGGCGATAGGCAAAGGGCCATTGGTAATATCCGCGCAGAGTTTCGAGAGGATTTCGATATTCGAGTTGTGGACGGGCAATTTCCAGACTGGAATGTCATCAGGCGCGTCTTCAGGATGCGTCCATCTGAGGACGGCATTGGACGTGGCGTAAAGAATGTCCTCCGTATTTGGACCGGCGAGATCAGAAGCGAAGGGGATGTTGAAGGAGTAGTGGATGGTAGAGTCCGCAGGGGTCGGTGCCAGTATTGGTGTAGGTGTCGGTTTTGTGTGAGGCGGCATTGATGACATGCCATTCATTTGGTTCTGTCGCGACATGCCGAATCCTGGGCCTGACCAGTGCCTCATATCGCGACCAAGGTTTGATAATTTATTCATCCTTATTGTGTGTTTCCGATAATGTTGTTGACAAACTCGACCACACAAATTGGGGGATTGGGTTGTGGAGGTCGAAGAAGGTCAAAGGGAAATAGACCAAACAAGATAATTTGGGGTACCAGAGATAATGTAATGTAAGAGAAAGACTGGGCGGCTCCTGCTGCTTTTGAGAAGTAAGCTTTGGGTTGGGAGTGAGCCAGACCGGTTTAGGAGTGGTAAGCGAGAAGTCCTTGTGATTTGGGTGATTGGGTGGTAGGAGCAGCGGGACGAGGAAAAAGCAACCATAAAGCGGCAAGAGACAAAAACAAAGTAAAATCAATGAATGATGGATGTTGTGTGTAAGTGCAATTATTAATGAGAATCGCAGTGTATGTCTGTTTATACCTCCTGGGTAACATGGAGCAGGGAGGAATACGGATTTGACAAGAGGTTGAACGAAGGGAAGGGAAGGGAAGGGAAGGGAAAGGGAAAGGGAAGGGAAAGGGAGAGGGAAGTGTAATGAAATGGTTACATACGTATCTTATCTTACATTTAATCAAGGTTAAAGTCCTTGGTTGAGATATATCATATACAGTATGTGATGTACTGTATATCCCTTTGTAGTATAAATAGATTGGTAAAGAAGAAGAAAAGTATATAATATATATCAGGTATTTGGGTATTGGATATTGAGTCTTGAGTCTTGTATATTGAGTTGAGTATTGAGCCCTTGAGTCTTGATTCTTGTATATTGTGTTGAGTCTTGAGCCTTGAGTCTTGAGTCTTGAGTCTTGAGTCTTGAGTCTTGAGTCTTAAGTCTCAAGTCTTAAGTCTTGTATATTGAGCTGAGTATTGAGTCTTGAAGATGTTCGTACGATTTGCACTGGGAAAGAAGTGTGGTGTGAAGATCGATAAGGTTATATTCGACCGTTAGGAAAAAAAATCGTTTCCAAGAAGGTCCAGATGGGCTGTCCTCGAGTCGAAAGTTAGAAGGTTAGTTTGTATGAGCGTATCATGTATGGTCCAATTCCTTCCTCACAATTCGATATCCGTACAAAATCCCACAGTGGTATCGTTGTCCTCCAAACCGATGTCCAATTGGTGAAGTCGCAGCAGCAAGCAGGGGCAGGAGGTACCAGCCGGGGGTATCGTGTCGAGGCAAAGTCAAGGCAAAGCAAGGGGGATTGCGGAAGTGGAATTGATCTCTCGCTGTCTCTCTCTCGCTCTCTCTCTCTCTCTCTTGTTCGTGTTCAACGGGCTTGTATATACTGTACGGTTCAATACAGCTTTCTTGTTTTTACGTGCATCCTCGAGTACACAAGAGAGAGATTATGAGCCATCCATTCTAAATTTATGCGACTCGGTATGGGGACCTGAATCGCCTGATTCGTTTGGTGCTAATGGAATGGAAGTATGTATGAAAAGCTTGGATTGGCTCTTCCAAGTCCTCACTGACTTACGGAGGATACCTAGTGCCGCTTAGGGGGTGCTTGGGCGTGAGTAGCGAAAGAGGTGAACGTTCTCGATGTGATGGAATATGATTGGAAGAAGAGGAACGAGAGGAGCTAGGAGCTAGAGTAGAGGAACCAGAGGAACCAGAGGAACCTTTGAAGAACTAAGAGCCGGTTATAGTTGAATGAACAGCCAGGCATTTAAAGAACTAAAAGGACTAAGAGTACTCGAGTACTGAGTAGCATCAGAACTAACGAACTAACGAACTAACGAACTAAAGAACTAAAGAACTAAAGAACTAAAGAACTAAAGAACTAAAGAACTAAAGAACTAAAGAACTAAAGAACTAAAGAACTAAAGAACTAAAGAACTAAAGAACTAAAGAACTAAAGAACTAAAGAACTAAAGAACTAAAGAACTAAAGAACTAAAGAACTAAAAGGATTAAGAGGACTAACTAAGAGGACCAAACAGAGACATGAATCCCAACCAAAGGCGTTGTTAGTTGGAACCAACGAACAGTTACACTTGATGACGAATAGTTGTTATAAGATCGACACAGAGCATGTGTTATTACGAGGTCATATTATTCGAGTACTCAAGTAGAGAGAGTACTCGTACTAGCAGCCATGACATACCACTCCCACCACCGCAATGCTCGAGTCGTCCCAGCCCAGTCCAGCCCAGCCCAGCCTAGTCCAGTCCAGTCCACCAAAGACCTACGGGCTCGTACAGTAGAATCGTACTGTAGCACCGCGAAGTTCCAAAGTTCAATACTCTATGGATCTACTCGAGGACTCACCATAAAGATTGCCAGAGTACAAGTATATAAGAATATTCTCAACATCACGAATAGAACTAATCATATCCATCACCTGTTTCTTAACACATTCATTGGATTAGATTGCATTACATAACATACTTTCCCTTCCCCTTCCCCTTCCCCTCCCCAAGATCCCAAGATCCCAACCCAAAAGATCATCCACCCAATGCCATCCATCCACCCACCAATCCCCAAATCCAGCAAAGATCATCCATCCACCCCTCTCGAACTCTTGAACTCTCGAACAAACAACAACAACGCCCCTAACCTTTTTTTTAATTCTTTAATCTTTCAATTCTTTGAGCATCGCCTCAAACATCAATTCTCAATTCTCAATCATCAATTCTCAATCATCAATCATCAATTACAAGATCATAACTCCATATCCTAACTCCTTCCATGATTTCCCCCCTCCCCCTCCCCCTCGCATATCAATAATCGGTTAAAAGATCCGGATCTCGCAAGCGCAACGTTTCGTTCGAGAGGAGACCCCGGAGTGTTATTTTCCTGAGGAAGTTAGGAGCGTTTGCTGCTTTATGTCGTGTTAGTTCACCCACCCTCCAAGGTTGTTACTTGCGATGTGTGACTTTTGATTGGGTGACGAAAAAAGAAAACCTTCACCGGTGCTGCATTGAACAGTGGAAATCTTCACGACGATCGGAGTTTGGACTTTGACTTGGATATGTGAGAAAACATGGCTTGCTTCGTTTTGATAGTAGTTATACAACAGAATATATATTTAATTACTCATCGCTGACTCAATATCCAAACCAAGGTCGTCATTCAGATTCTTAAAGGTACAGAATTGTCAAACCACACTACGCTACCCTAACTGCATGATTCCCCACCACCTCCGCTGATGTAACACCAGCCACAATTGACTTGAAACAGATTGAATACCGTTGGGCCGGGTCTTGGTTTTCATCAATTGTTGCACCTTTCAACGGTAAACTTTCCTAGGAACATCATCCGCGTAAATAAACACCGAACTCTCCCTCTCCCGAGGCCGTTCAATGATAGTCGGTCTCTGGTTCTCCACCTCGTAATACCTCTCTCCTTCCACTGCTGTCGGATGACTGCGAGGATTTATTTCCGTGGGGCGGACGGTAAGCTCCCGACGCGGGGGAGCCATTACTTCGCGACGAGCTTCTGGGTGAACGCTTGAGACATATTCTCTAAGAGGGGCTTCGGGGCGGACACTTGAAAGCCTTCCAACATATTCTCTTGGCACCTCATATCTAATAGCTTCTGGTCGAACGCTTTGTGGCCGAGACATGTATTCGCGAGGAGCTTCCTCAAAATGGCTAACTTGACGGCGCTCAGGTTGAGCTCTAACTCTAACATACTCATCTCCTGGTGGTCCCATGGGAGTTGGTCGGACGGAATATTCACGTTCACGATATGAACGATATTCCGGATGGGCATATTCAAGTTGCGTAATGACACGTCGTGGGGCAGGGGCGGGAGAAGCTCTCCTATACAATACTCCATCCTCTTCAAAAGTTTCCAGGGGTGGACGAGTAGATATTGTTCTGACAGGGGCACGCTCATAATAAAGCTCTCCGTCATCGTGTCTTCTGGCAATTGGAGCAATTGACTGACGCATGGAAGGTGCGGGTGTAGGATCAATATACTCACGGCCATATGCGTCAACAATAATTCTAACAGGTTGGCGTGGGGGTCCCATCGATATTGGTGACCTTCTTTCTCTCATTATTGGTGAGCGAGATCTCTCGCGATCAACATCTGGGCGGACACTCATTCTAGATAATATAGGCCGTTCCCTTTCCGCGTAATATCTAGGTTCCTCGATGATTTGTCGGTCCACGATGGCATGGGAACTTTCTCTAATTGGTCGAGAGTATGGTAAAGCATAGACCGGAGATGCCTGTCTTCTTGTATACTGTCCTCCACCCTCGACTCTTTGATATTCCACATCATCTCGCTCTACACGTTGATATACAGGCTCTGGTCTTCGAATTTCTGCATATGAATCCGCGTAACGGTCCTCGTAACGATCTTCGTAGCGGACAGGAGCTCGAGCATCTTCGTATCTTTTCGGGGCAGCTTCCGGGATTACCCCAACTGGTTCGTATCTAGGCTCATCATAGTTAAGCTCTGACGCATATTGTCCTGACTGTCGCTGTCTTTTATGTGGCCGCGGCAAAGGTGGAGCAGCAAAAGGAGATGGTGAGCGAGGTTCTGCCTTGATGTACGGGGAATCTGGTGTATCGGTTTGGCCACTGTCAGTAGCATTACGCTTCTTCTTCTTCTTTCCTTTCTTCTTCTCTGAAATCTTTGGCCCACTAGGGGAACTCTCTGTACTTGATAAACCCGAGGCCGCATTTCGGAGTGCAGCAACCTGAGGTGGCTGTGCCTCATTAACAGGGAGGGCATCTCGCAGGATGGGAGGATCTCTTGCAGTAGCTAATGGCGAAACGCGGGCAGGTTGTGGCGCTAATGGGGATAGGTTATGGGCTCGGGTATTAAGTGGTTGCTGCAAATCAATCTCAGATGCCTTTGGCGGGGCCACTCGATCACCCATCTGCTGAGAACCCGCACTTTCAGAGCCCGTACTATCCTGAGAAAGATCAACAATGCCCGATACTCTACGTTGCACGCCCCTGGGATGTGGCGGTTCTTGGGTGACTTTTCCACGATAACCATTTGGAGAATGTTGTTCAGTGGGGTAGTTGTTCTGGTTGCCTTGTGGGCGATACTGTGATTGTGAATGCCTTTGAGATGCTAAACGATTATCTTGGGATAGTGAACTACCAGTCATAACCAATTCATTGTTTTCAACCTGATTGATGGCAGGATCAGCCTGAGCTGTCCGCGCTTCAATCGATACCTCACCGCTTACTTGCCCATTGAGGGTTGGCTTGTGGCTATGCGATGAACTGGATGGCTCTGGAGTATCATGCTGACTAGAATAGAAAGAATTTTCATCAAATGAATCACTTCCAGCACCAACAGAAGGTTCGACTTCTGGGGCAGTGGCGGGATGAACTATAGCAAGAGCCTTTTGCAATACTTCAGTAAGATCAAAATTGGGGAGGGATTCAGATGTCTGAAGCAAAGCTTTCTGGGCCAGACGATGTTGGTCCATTTGATCCCTCAGAGCTCTTTCCAATCTCTGCCTTTGCAATTGTATTTCCGCCTTTATAAGATCATCAGATTTTTCCAACAGGATTGGATTGATCTCCGAAGTTTTCACAGATTTATTAGAAATCGTGGATACAGGCTGTTTCGCAAGCTGGCCGTTCGTCACGGCAGCACGATAATTGACAGGTGAATGATTATTCGAAGATGGCGCCGAGTCGATGGCTGCTTGCGCATTTGCGCGTACTGTTGAGGTATTGGGCGATGACACATTACGAGCCAAACTGCTCTGTTTCCCCACTCCTAAAATATGAGAAGGAACCTTGATGCGAGGATGAGTTCCTGCGACAACGGCATCTCGAAATGAAATTATCTTTTCGTACTCCCGAATTTCACGAATATTCTCTGTTGTCAGTGTTACACCATTTGTGCCATTGGTCGGCACACAAGCAACAGCCCCTTGGGCCATGATTGGGAAGAACGAGCAATTAAAGTGATTAAAAATATAAGAAACTAACAACTTGCATGTGCAAATATGAATTCTAACAAAAGGAATTGAATGCTGGCTATATTTGCCAAGTTGTGTTGTGTTGGTTGGCAAAGAGTATTCGTGTCGAGATTGAGAAACGAAAGGAAATTCGGAGTTGCAAGAAGGAAGTATGTACAGGTATGACTAAGCAGCAACGCTCCAACAAAAATGATACACGCACGGGTTGGATGGTGATACAGTAGTCTGTCGACTAGTATGGCTAGTACCAGTATCACCACTCAAACGCTTCATTATTAGGATTACAAGCAAATCAATGTCTGGCATTTTCAAGTCGACTAGAGCTTGCCCTTTTCTTTCAAATTCTAGAACTCATCCTCGTATATTATCCAACATTCCTAGAGCAAACAGATCAATTGCTACCGGTATTGCCTCGAAAGGTTCCATTGACCTTCACTCTCGTTTCGCCAACAGAATGGGGGATCCGCGACCTGTATTCTTCTTTGATATTGACAATTGTGTGAGTCAAATCCTACCGGACATATCAATTCAGTTGAATGCCTGCTAATCCTCCTCTAGTTATATTCGAAGAGTGTGTATTGACATACCTATCTCATTTACAATCTGCAACTGACGGGTCAAACGTAGGTAACAATGTCCATGATCACATGACAGATCTGATTGATGCATACTTCATGAAACATCTAGAGCTCAGTCAAGAGGATGCCTACAACCTTCACCAAGAGTACTACAAGACCTACGGTCTGGCTATCGAAGGTTTAGTACGCCATCACAAGATTGACGCCCTAGAATACAACCGTCAAGTAGATGATGCTGTACCCTTAGAGACCATTCTCTCGCCAGATCCTAAGCTTCGTAAGCTTCTCGAGGACATCGATCGATCCAAGGTCAAGCTCTGGCTCTTTACCAATGCTTATGTAACTCATGGGAAACGTGTCGTCCGCCTACTAGGCGTAGAAGATCTGTTTGAGGGTATGACATACTGCGATTATGCTCAGGAAAAGATGACCCCTAAGCCTTATAGAGAGTCGTTCGAGAAGGCCATGAGCGAGGCTGAAGTGAAGGAGTATAAAGACTGTTATTTCGTTGGTAAGTATTATCTGGGCCAAAAACATCCATATCACTACTTACATAATTTTAGATGACTCGCTTATAAACTGCGAGGCAGCTTACAAACTTGGTTGGACCGCGGCTCATTTGGTTGAGGAATCTGTGAAATCACCTGCTAAGCCAGTAGCCAATTTTCAAATCAGTACTTTGGAGGAACTGAGGAACGTCTATCCGCAATTCTTCACCGCTACATAACGTATCAATTGTGTGCTTAGAAGCATACAATGCAGTCTAGGAAAAGATTCTTCATTAATCAGGTGGTCGACGAGAGAGCGCGCAATCGTTATTCTTCTATAGAATAGACTAGATCGAGAACAATAGATATTCATTCCTAAGCCAAGTCTTCAAAGTCAACCCAACGTTCCTGAAGTACACGCTAACCGCTGAGTGTTCTCTGTAACATCCATCGTATTCCAATCGCCGCCGAGGCAGCCCTCGATTCTATCAACTAGGGGTACCTCAGGTCTCAGTCAGTCTGACCTAATCCACAGTTTGTATCTGGACAATGCAAAGAGCCTAAAACATCTGCATCAGGGGTTATTCGAAGTTATAGGGCAAGTTGCGGCGCCCCAGTTTCGCAGACCTGTTCGCTGTTGAAAACCATCTCAAACCCACAGCCTGACCATTTCCATGATCCCAAACGCCCTGTGCTCACCGAAACGCCAAATCGTGCAGGTATAGATTGATTCGAATAAAGAACTCCATAGAGATTCATCTATGGTCTCTTCACACTCCTTATAACTCCCTCCAACTTAGCAAGAATAGCCTCTTTCTCCTTCAGAGCCTCTTTCCTTCTCTCTTCTTCCTCTCTCAATTCCCGCTCCAATCGTTGGATTGTCTGTTGCTGATCATTCTCGCTGTTTTCTAAGCCGGGCAGTGCAGTTATAAGCATCTCGATTTGTTGCTCCTTGGTGATAAGATCCTGTGCTAGTTCTCGCTGTCCTTCTTCGAATTTGTCCTTCGGTAATGGTTCTACTTTGAAAATGTGAGTGGCGTCCGCAGGAGAAAAGTGTTGGGAATACACACAACCATCCTCGTTTGGCAATGCCACACCAGCTTCATCTTTTTTGGTATCTTTTCGGACAATGTCGCTAGGACTGAGAATTTGGTAATCGTGGTGCTTGTTCACCCAGACGAGCGATGCGACAAATTGAAGAGCGAGCTAAATAAAGTCAGCATAGAGACAAAGGTAGATATCTTAAAATATTGAACTGGACCTCATCAATAGCATCTTGAAGTTGAGTCAACCGGTCAGCCATAACTTGTCGCTGAAAGAAAAACGGGAATTCAATGTTGATGATTACAGAGATGTTCGAGAGGTTGCACAAATATCAGCCTTGCAGGGAATCTCTTGCATAAGGCTGAGAAGAGTTTAGCTAGCCGAGATCCATCGGCATAGCCTTGCATAATCTCCGACTCCGTGTTTTCCTATCAATAAGAATCTTACAGGACGTTCTCACGATGCATAATTTATTCCTGCCGCTCTGCTTTCTTCCGCTAGAGTGCATGCAGCTATCCAATACCAGCCCGCCTCTATTCCCGTTTTGCATCACATAGGACGAACTACATCCACCTGGGCAGTGTGAAGAATCATGCCAGTCACATGATAGTAGCAAACGCGTTAATTCGATCCCCATGTTTTCAACACGTTCTCCTTTGCGTCTCTTGCGACTGGGAAAGCAATCATCACGCAGATGTTTTGCAAACAGTGCAACTGCAGCCCTACCTCCAGCTATTACCAAAGTGGAAGAGTTGGCATATCCTGACTCACATGGTGCAGAACATCATGATCTGCCCAGTTTCCTGGAATATGCATCTCGCTATAATTTGGACCCAAGCTGTACTACATATGTAGGGACTCACTATGAATACACAGTAAAACAAGCACTAGAGCGGCTAGGGATGTCTCTTAGGCAGGTTGGTGGAAGATCAGATTGTGGGATCGATCTACTCGGGACATGGTCATTGCCAACCGTGCCTCAGCCTCTAAAGGTGCTCATACAATGTAAAGCATTTACAGCCAAACTCAGGCCCGCGCAAGCTCGCGAGCTAGAGGGAACTTTTGTGGGTGCTCCGCAAGGATGGAGAACATCCGGCGTATTGGCATTTTTAGTTTCGCAGCAAGCAGCTACCAAAGGTGTGAGAGAAGCTATAGGTAGGAGTCGATGGCCGATGGGTTATGTACTCTGTGGAGCGGATGGGAAAATCGTGCAGATGTTGTGGAACCGAAAGGCGGCTGATGAAGGCTTGGAAGGCTTAGGGGTTGAGATGCAGTATGCTGGTGGTGATAGGAATGAAAAGGAAGTCATCTTAACACACAAGGGAACGGCTATCAAAAATTGAAATATCATGTTTGGTGCGACAGAAACTCAGCCCACTTTACGGAAAGGAAACATGAGCCGGGTCGCTTGCTTTGATTCGCCGGCAGAGAGGCAATCTCTTCAGCAAGCTAGCTACCTTTGTTCCACAGATGCAATAGTCTTGCTGAAGATACATTTCCGTGGGAAATTTTTATGTATCCTCATCTCTTCTTCTCCACAGATGCCACTGCGCCTCACGAACGACGACCTGTCAGCTACCACGATCGATAACACATGTTGAATAGCCTCATTTCCTACAAAACACTTTCCAGACAATCACCATGTGCTATCAAGTCATCCGAATTTTTGGGTGTGGCCACCACAGCGCTTCAATAGATGTGCCATGCAGCCAGCCATCTAGAGACTGCGGTGATGTCTTTCTGAGACAAGAGATCGAAGATACTAAAGGACCATGCGAGGTAGATATTATCGGATCCAGTGGTTACCATGATTTAACAGGATTCTAGAGATGCCAAGAAGCTACCGATATGAGGAGCACAGGGACGGAGCCCGAAGACGAGGGATATTGGTCATGACTCTGGCTCAGGATGTGGAGGAAAGGAGACCGGTCACCGCAAAAATCATGATGAAGTGTTGCATTGGATTACCTGAAATATTTAGAGATTGGCAGCTTGATTTATTATACCACAACAATTCAGCTCGCGCAATATCAAACGTTTAGTTGTCCTTATCGACATATAAATCTCATCGTGGACCTAGAAGCTTCAGTTGATCCATATCTACCCAATTCCTTGCTCTGTTTCCCTCATTTCGCCTCCTATCTCATGTCATCTCGTCTCATACCGTGCAATCATTCCGCTTAAACTTTTTCAACAGAGCATAGCAAAAAAACGAAGCCAAAGCAGGCAACGCAATACTTGTCAACTTATATCCTCTCGGGGTCGGGTGATGGTTAGAAGGCAAAAATGATCTCTGCTCCAACTTCACCAGAGGGTTGCGAAATCTCCTTGGGAATGGAATGGATACTATATACTAGTAGGCTTCGGTAATCAAGATAGCTTTTTCGTGTGAACTTTGCTGCCTGTGCCCATCAGAGATGGGGCAGTTTTTTGAGCCATCCGTAACATGATTCCAAAAGAAACGGCATACTTGTCAGGATATCGTATTGGACTATTCTGTAGTACTCTCTAGCCTCAAGAGGCTCTCTTCTTTTGTCGCGAACTTGTCCCCATGGGATGTCAGATTGGAACCTGGCAGTTAGATTGAGAGGCACAAGTGAATAAAGAGGTTCTTTTTCATATCACAAGTGTGAAGAAGGTGTTTCAATCGATTCAAGGACGGGCCACAGAATCATCGGATCTGCCATCTTCGGGCTAGAGCGGAGTTCGCAATCATGGGCTTTCTTGTCCCTGCTAGACCGCTCTTAGCTGAAGCATCAAAATTCGAGGCTTATACCGAGGGAAAGATGTAAACCTCAAGGACAAGAGATAGGTGTATCCGAAAATACAGGGCAACCTAGATAGAGCAAGCTCTGTTCTTGGTAATCGCGAATGTCCAATGCTGAATACTTTCCAAGCATTTTAACCTGCATTGCAACAATTGTGTTGCATATCTACATTCCAGTATTGCAAGGTTGATCCTATCAAGTGTCATGGTAGCCGGGTCAACAGCATCATGGTCTAAATACCGAGTTGTAGACAACCTTAGAACCCCTCCCCTCGTTCATAATTTACATACATTGTCCGCTAACATAAGTGCGACGTGACGCTAGTTGTGAGTATGCTCATCCATCTTTCGGGCAAAGTCTGTAGTGGGTTATGTTGCATATCTGTCTGACTTTTTGTGGGAGATCAAAACTTACAAGGAGGGCTGATCGCCTAATCTTATATCGTTTTATTCTACTTGTAGTCCTGCTTCACACCCGCGTTCATTATGACGGTGGTGACTTCGGCGTGACAACAGTAACATATGCACGGGCCCCATTAGTCTTTGTGCTCCCAAGTCAAAACTTCGAGACTTCTTAAAAGAGCTAATTGCATTTCGGGTATCTATTTCTTCATGGCTAGCCAATCGAATCTCTCACCTTTGACGCTCCTGATACCGGCTGGCCAGACTGTCTCAATCCGTTTCTCATTCAGCTAAACATGAAGATCTTGGAGCAGCTTTAACCGAACAAGGTTGAACTTCAAGGGTAAGCAACAGGATACATTCCGGCTTTTTGATATTCACCTTGCAACTTTTCTGATCAAGATGTTATTGGTGTATTGAATACTGCACTGGTGCTGCTATGACTATGTACAGCATATCTCATTTTGTGATATTCGTCTAGATATGGCCTTGGCTCTATTCTGTGCTCTCCATCTCTAAGTGACAGCATGAAAGCTTCCGGGTCGGCACCTGCCGAGCCGGCATCTCGAATTGTGAAGGACGGGACGATTCGTCTAGGCTATTCAGAGGAGTGCTCAGCATGAGTGAGAAGAAATCTCAAGATCTTCAATAGAAATTGGCTGCTCTTCGTCTTGCATCTCTCTTCCATTCTGTAACGTCTTCTTATGTTGTAATCATGATGCTGTAAAGTTATCAATCTGATACAATTCAGTTTCGCTGCACTGCGATGCTATCATCTTACTACTATCTTACCATGCGTCGCTGCCAGTAGGATTTTCATCGCCGTCTTTTCCGAAACTAGGATTTCGGTACAGAACTCTTGTATCTGTCTATTGGTTCTTATGATATTGGCTCTACAGTCAAGTTACGCCGCCTCCCGCGCCCTCTCTTTAAAAAAGATACTTGGCTCTCTTTCCCTCACGAAGAACCATTCAGATAAATGCCTACAGTGAACATTTAACAAGCAAGAAGGGCTTGATGAAGAAAAGAGGGAAGACTACGCACCATTATATGAACCTCCATATCCGGTTTCGAAGAAGACTCTTTGGATCTTGAATTGCAAGTATAGTAAGTACACCATCCTTGTTTACTATGACCTCGCATACCACAAGCTAAGTAATAAGTTACCTCTTCTACTCACAATAGGAAATAATGGAGATGAGTTGTGGTTCTTATCCAAAAGAAATATTGCTGTGTGATTAGGGTTGAAACAGTTCTTGTATAATTGAGTCAAGAGACTACTGGCTGAAATTCATAACAAGAATGGATAAGAAGACAGCTAGAGCATGCTATTTCTTGTTGATGGAATCTATTAGCTGCGGCCATTTTGGAACTACTCTCACTACTATGAGCGGAGAACTCTCTGCGAGGAAGAAAATTGCAGAGGAAATTGGAGCCAGTTACGCTTTGTGATTTGTGATTGTGGCTGCTTACGGGTCAGGGAATTGTTTTCATCATCTTCTCCGGGACTCGTCTATTGCTTTACTCAGTGGCTGTCAATGAGCAAATACTTTCACCTCCTTAGCCGGTGTATCTTTTCAGACTTCCTGACTTCAAGTTTTAAGAGTCGCACAGAGAAGAGAATCACTACGCTGATTAGCAAAGACGGAACCAGGAAAGAGCTTATGAGCTTATGAGCTTGTGAATCATGACGGTGGAATGCAACTGCGAGAAAAACATCGACAAGGCTTCTTAGATCCAGAACCAAAACTCCACAGTCCATCCATAGTCGTTGTATATCCAGAAACTTGTTGGCCTCGGCCCTACGTGAGACACTTTAGAGGTCGGGCATCAGGACTTTATTGGCGAGGAACCAGAAGTCTAGGGGCTTGGCTTTGTGGTCGAAAGCTAGCTCTTGGGATTTCTGCATGTAGGCGTGGAGTTGGTCGCCATGGAACGTGCTCAGACCAATGGGGGGGGGTGGAGGTCTTAATTGTAGAGCCACCGGTGAGCCAAGATTCAATGTCCTTGAAAACAATGCCCATTTTCACTTGATTAAATTCACTATGCATCATACCCAGTCGGCGAATTCCCACCTCTATCTTCTACCTTCCACCTTCCACCAGGTGAAAGGAAAAAAAATTCTGCATATCATAGTGTTATAGCTAGTCAGGTGCTATGGAAGAAGAATTTCTAGCGTTTTGAAACGCCATGGATAGAAGAACCAAGCTTGTCAAGCGGAGCATAGAAGTACCTTCAGTATGCCAAGGAAGGCTATCCGGAGAACTGGGACATGATTTAAAGAGAGAGATGGAAGAGAAAGGGAGGTGAATATACCGACTAGAAGAGGGCAGGCGAAGAGAAAGTGGTAGCTGTGTCGATCATTCCATCGGAGCAGAAACCCCATTTCCTGCGCTGATAGGAGGTTGTGCAGGCCCGCCTTGAGTGAGATATTTATTCTTATCCCTATTCTCAGGCTGGACTCGAATGTATGTTACCGGGAAGAAGTCAAGGTTGTTCAGAAAAAAGAAGCAATTTAAAAGCCCAAGTGAGATCTGGAGCTCCATGTGTCTTCCCCCACAGTGTGAACATGATGGGACATGACTGAATATACATGGACATTCGAAAATAAGACAGCAGAAACATAGCATCATGGTTTTTGATCGTGGGTACAAACAGGTTGCTCGCTCTCTTCTACTCTAGGTGAGCCGTATAAAAGTAAAGTCGGTTGGGACGTCGCATTTTCGAAATTTCAAAGGGCCATTGACTCAGTCGATTGCACCATGGAACTGTAATATATTCAACACTTATATGCCCACCAGAGTCGTGGCAAAGAGAGGTTCAATCGCAGCTCATAACATGCTGATTGATTGTTTGAGTAATTCTACTCGAGTATCTCATCCAACATATTAGCTAGCATCTTTGACTCTCCTGATGTGCTTGCTAATCTCTAAAGTAGAGAGGAGGGAGGTGGACCAGGGAAGATTAAATGGTATGGCTGTAAATCCGCGAAAGGGGAGCAGCGTGTGATAGATAGATAGTAAGAATGAGGGAATTCGCGAGACGTGCAAGAAGTGAGGTGAAGTGAGGTGAGGTGAGTGCGGAAAGTCGATACAATAGCAATGATTGAAAATAAAATACTTATTGTGAAACATGCAATATAAAAGTTGAAGAAGTAAACACACTGGTATTTCTCTACTCTATTACTCCTATATGATGGTATAATAGTGTTTCTTCATTCATAACTCACTACTTCTTTTCCATATCTCGAACACTTACACGTATGTAATATGCAACCTTTGTCCACCGCATCTTATATCTACAATCCCCTCATCAACTCCGAAATCGTAATGGGTTTCTTGACCGCATTCGAAAAACCCTCATGGAACGTAACCCAAACTTTCTTTTCTTCCTTCTCTTTCTCTCCACTTTTGCGACTATCTCCAGTGCCACCATTACCATCTTTACTGCTCAATATTCTATCTTCCAGCACCCGGCCAAAGAAATCCCTCTTGATTTCATTCCCGGCCCCCACCCCCAAAACTTTCTTCTCACTCTTCCCCTTCCCAAACTTCGCCTTCTCAAAACAGTACTCCCCATCTCCACCATCAGGATTCCCAGCCTTAAACCTCGCCTGCCTCGCCGCATTATTCCTCACAATAATATTTTTCTGATACTCCTGATCCAAAACCTGTCTCACGGCATACCGAACACTCGTTGCATCCGATCGAGAAGGCGATGTCAAAAATGTTACCAATGTATCGAGCGGCGGTTCCATCCTATAAACCCACTCACTCGCTCCCCATTTCCCAGCACCTGCATCATTACCCTCCAGCCTCCCTCTCTCAAATACGACACCAATCTCACTCATAACATCCACAGCTCTTTTAACCATTCTTTTTTCTGTATCTTTGCGAACACTGGCTACACCTTTCATTTCACCGCTTCCCCCTACCACAATAGGTTTCACTTCTGGACTTATCATACGCACAACATATGGCAATAAGTCCATGGCTATATCTTCACAGCTTCTAAAGCTCCTCAGGAGTTGAGCGTCGAGTTGGGCTTGGAGTCCTTGAATCGTACTTCTATTCAACTTCTCCATTTCAAAGGCAGAAAAATAAGCGCGTGGACCAGTGAATGGTAGAGGTTCGGCTTCGGGCTCGGCATCTTCATCATTCCTACTCCACTTCTTATTGGGTTGATTGTCAGAACGGAAATAGTGACGAGCGGGCGAGGCAAAAAGGTGATGCCATGCTAGAACGGGCTGGGTGAGATATCCCGCCAATTCCCATTCCTGTCCCGAGAAGACGCGCGATGAGCAACTATCGTGGAAATGTAGCCATTCGTATGCAGCATCCGGTTTGGAAAGTATGGAATCATCGTTGAAAGGCTGATTAGGATATTCGGCAAAAATATCAGTCATGATCCTATCAGTGTCGCCACTTGTCTCGATCATGGAACCTAGGCGATCCATACCTGCTTTGCGGGCAAGCTCGGCGACCCCAAGCTGTGTCTTGGGCTCTGAATTGAACACATCATCCGGAATTATGTTTTTGAAACTAGTGGGACGAGGAAATCCGGCGCCCTCGAGAAACACACGGTTCACAACTTCTTTAATACCTCCTCGTCCAACAGCGCGAGAACCACCCCCTCCGTGAGATAGATCGCCAGTCATATTTTCTTCAACCCATTTTCGAGTCAGTCTAGGCCTTTGACCTCTGGATTCGGTTTTCAGTTTCCCTGCTGCCCATTCTCCAACTACCATGATGCTTCTTAAATCGCCTTCGCCTGTTCCCTCTCCTCTTTTATTGGCATCCATGGGACTTATACCCCATGTTGCTTCACATAATCGGCGGATAGCATCGCTATCGCAGGATACTCCTTCTTTCTCGAAGACCGACTGCATTCGCTGAACAACCGCATCTAATGGTGGCTTTCGGATGTGTATAACTTCAGCAAAACTCGAATTACGCAAGGGTCGTAAAGATGGATGATACACATCATTGCAGATCAATATCAGAGGTCGCATGAGTCGGAAATCATCACCCTTCTTTTTCTTAGAGTAATTGGTATTCGTTTTCAATGATGAAGAATTCTTTTGGTCCAAGAGTACTAGGTCAATCAAAGCCTTAATAAATCCACCTTCACCCGACCCACCGGCGCCTCCTACAACTCCATCAACTTCATCAACAACCACACAAAGTGGGTGAGCATTCTTCGATACGTGTCCAGATTTAGACGTAACAGTCGAACCAGTCTTGACGTTTTCCGTGCCCACGCTGGTTCGAATTCGACCCTTCACCACATCTCGACTTCGTTCATCACTAGCATTGATTTCCATAACTTCATAACCAGCTTGTCTTGCACAAACATGTGCCAAAGTAGTTTTACCAAGACCAGGAGGTCCGGTAAGCATCAAAATCTTGCGATGAGGTTTTTCATCGTCTGTTTCGCCAAATTTCTTCGTTGGGGCAACCTTAGGTTTTCCGGAGTTAGGAAAAACAATAGGATCCCAGGCTTTGAGCCATCGTAAAACTTGACGATGCGTGCGATCGTCCCCACAAAGCTCCATGAAGTTTTTTGCTCGATACTTTTCAGTCCACATCAATGATTTGCGAGGTTTCTTCCCCACAAGATTCTCAACCGAAGGTATGATTTCATGTTCGGTTTCAGCTTTTCGTAATTCTTTTGCCTTGGTCTCTTTTGCAGCTTCCTCGACCAACTCATGTATATTTATTCCATAATAACTCTTCTTTGCTCTCCCAACTTTCGTGGTAGATCTTGCTGCTACCATTTGCTCGAATGATATAGGTGCAGCCTTCTTTTTCAGATTTATTGAAAAGGATTTCCCCGAGCATGTTTGTATATCTCCAGCCTTTGTCGTTTTGATGTTCAGAAAAGCTGGCAATGTTGAATTGTATCCATTACCCCCAATAGAATCTGATGTGGCTTCAAAAGCCGAGTTAGGCAATTGTATTTCTCGCAAAAGTTCCACTCCTGAATCTTCCTCATCCTCGTCATCATCATAAATCATGAAACCACCAACAGTCTTGTGTGGTCCAGTTCTTAGTGGTTGATTTTCGCATTCGTTTGCAGATTCCTCCAGTAAATCATCTTCATGCACAACAACTGGACTTGCTGGTTTCCCAGTCATTCGTCGCTTGGCGGCAGGTTGTTCAAGGTCCTCCTCAATATCCGAGCCATCATCTAGAAGAAATCCTCCAACTTTGAGTGGCCTTCGAAGGTCTGATGCCTTGACTGGATGGGGCCTCTTTACTCCAGGTGGCGAGGAACTTGGAGGATATTCGATTGGTGAGGATACTAAAGGCATTTTGGGAATTGGTGGGGAGGAAGGTGTGAAAAAGGAATGCTGCTGGTTCGAGGGTTTTATTCGTACTGGAGTTTCTGCAGAGGAAATCAGATTAGATTGTCCAATGCTTGAGCAAAAAAATGGGACCGTACCCTGAATATGATCGGCTTCACTTCGAAAAGCCTCTGCAAGCTTCCAAGCTCTATGATGGATAACCTCCTTTTCTCTGTTCTTTCTCAACCGGGTTTCCTCTTCAATCAAATGTAGTGCTTCGAGTTCGTCAGATTTAGGATTTGGTGGCAAAACTAAAGGCTCAAGCAACTGTTCCCAATCTTCTAATAATGCTGGATCAGATGTTGGAGGTAAATCTGGAGTTGATGTAAATTCCATTGAATTGTGAGTGATCAATTGCTGCTACCAGTAAGAAGGTTACTACTGATTGCACGAGTTGAGTATTTCCTTATCGGAAAACGCGAACCGGCCAACGCGACGTGTTGTATTACATAAGCAGATACTGTTTTGATATGTTGACACCTCGTTCAGGTAGTAATACTATTTCTTTTTTTCTAATTAACGTTTATATCGCATATGTAAGTTGAACGGGCATCCCCACCCTTTAATTCCCTAATTAGGCAATTGAATAATAATACTACTGTCCATATTCATTCTGACGACAACTCACTCTCACTCTCGCTCTCACTCTCACTCTCACTCATCTCTCATACACTAACTCACCACTTCGTCCTCGTCCTACTTTACCTTTTCATCCATTATTTCTCCATTTCTCCGTTTCTCCATTTCTCCACTATTCCCAATATTCCCCGAACAATTGCCGATCTCGCCTATCTCGCCTATCTCGCCTATCTCGCCTATCTCGCATATCTCGCATATCTCGCATCTTTGTCATTCCCATCAACCCGTTTTGGAGCCGTTTTGCGCCTGGTAACAGTAAGAGACCGGTGGACCCAGGAAAATCGACCCAGCAAAACACTATAAATAATATCTTGATTTCGGCTTCCAAAGTAAATTAAAGTTGAAGGTGGAATCGGGATCGGGATCGGAATCGGGATCGGGATCTGGATCGGATCCGGAATCGGAAATATATACTTTTCTGGATCACACTAAGCCAACTTACCGATATACAGCGAGCGGGTGGAATAGGAAAGGTTCAGATCCGTTGACCTGACTGTAGAGTAGAGGTCAGAGGAAGATGGACCAAAGAACCATACCAATACCAGTACCGGCACCTCTTTCCCCTGCAACTACATACAACCCGACAACCGCATATGCTTCAACGGCTTCACCAACCGTATCAAATACAACCGCATATGCTTCACCGGCAACAAGTCCTATACAGACCGAAGATAGATCTGCATCTGCATCTGGGTCTGGGTCTGGGTCTGGGTCTGGATCTGGATCTGGATCTGGATCTGGATCTGGATCTGGATCTGGATCTGTGCCTGTGCCTGTGCCTGTGCCTGTGCCTGTGCCTGTATCTGTAAGAGAACCTCCAAGGAAGAGACAAAAGCGTAATAAACCTACGTTATCATGTGTAGAGTGTGTAGAGCGCAAAACCAAGGTTAGTTTCCATTTCATTCCGTACAATGTCCTATGTACATTACGGATGCATTTCAATTTGTATTCATAGTGAGGTTTCCAGCAAAGTTGCGTTGCGTTGCTTCTACTGTCTGCTGTCTGCTGTCTGCTGCATACCCTTTACATTATGGATTTGTGGTCTGCTTGATAGAAGGGAGATGAAATGAGATGGAATGTATATGTTATGATTTCTTCGAGGCAGTTGTTGCCCTTCTCAATTGCTTGTGCGATTTACTTCGGAGAATATGCATATGGCTTTGTCGAGGCTGTACTGCTGGAGCTCATTCATTCTCATACATACGAGTACACAAACATCATCCCATCTCACTTTCCCAGTGCTTCCAGACGATTGCCTGTTTCTTTGAGATAAGTGTATATGTACAGCCAACTTCAAGAATGATTGTATTCACCCAAGCTTTTATATGAATCAATATTAATACATGTTTAGTGCGATCGAGGTCGACCACATTGCCTTGCATGTAAGTACAAGTGCTTCCAATTAGATGCTCATGTTAATATATGTTTTAGGCATAAAACGCCAAACAGATTGTGAATATCATACAGCAGCAATTATCCTCGAGTTAGTATTACCATCCAAAATTGTGTGCTACAACTGACATTAGATATAGGGAGACAAATAGATCTATTGCAAATACTCGGCGTATGACCAAACCACCAAAGAAATCCAGTTCCGTGGCAGGCAACATCATAGAACGAGCAAGACAGGCACCAGGAAATAACGAAAGAAGTGTATCTAGGGGCTCGGTTTCGTCCTCGACCGGTCTTCTTTCTATTGTACCCTACTCACAACCCAAAGCCTCGAATGTCTTTGGAATTGGCTCAGAGCATCCATTTGCAAATTATTGGACATGCCAAGGAGGAATCCCAGAAGTAATTTCGGTTTTGCCAGTTAAGGACCAAGCAGATATGTTGATGGAAAGATATTTCGAATGTGTCGATCCCATTTATCCTATGCTCCACAGACAAACCTTTTTTGCAGATTATGAACATTTCTGGTCAGTACAAGGGCCAGAAAAAGATCGGACAGATGCTGCTCTAGTTGCCATGATATTCTCCATGATGGCTCTAGGGACTCAATTTGTTAACAGTTGTCCATTAAAGGAACGACAGCAAACTGCCGAGTTTTATGTATCTGCCGCTCATCAATCACTTCGACTAGGTTCATATCTCAACAAAGCTTCAATGCGCTCAATTCAAGCCATGGTACTCATTACGTACTTTCTCATTAATGACAATCATGCTTCTGATGGCTGGGCATTCGCTGGTATACTGATTCGACAAGCTTACGCCATGGGCCTTCATCGTGACCCCAATATTGTCACTCCAACTGCATCTATATTTGACAAGCAGCAACGTAGAAAGTTGTGGCAAGCAGTTCTGCTTCAAGATACCTTCCTTACCGTCCTCCTTTCTCTGCCCCCAAGTGCAACGCACACAGATGTGAACGTAGACGACCTCATTGATGATTCTGGCTCCATCGCTAACTGTGACCCCAACGATACAGCTTATATCCGGGGCTGCTGGACCCTAGCCAATCTCGTCCAAGAAACCATTTGCTCCCCGCGCTCCCTCGATCTCCCAATTTGCGCCAACGCCCGCCAAAAACACAAACTCCTCGCCGACTTCCGCGCCGTCTATCGTTCCTTCCCAGACGTGTTTCGCTCCTGGGATTACGCCTCCATTATCGTACAAGCACGAGATAACAAGCGCCTGGTACGACAAACTCTCTTCCTAACAAGTAATTATTTCCACAATGTCATGTTACTTCACTCGAGCGAGAGCCCTGAAGTCCCTACAAATGTTCGCGCGACTTTAGACGCAGCTCATGAGGCCATCAAAGCTTTCTTTATCCTCTATGAACTGTTCGAGAGTGAAAGTAAAGTTTGGTGGGTCTTCAATCATCGAGCATTCTTGGAATGTATGACGATTGGGAATATATTGCAGGACATAGTTAAGGAAGATGGAGCTGAGAAGTTGGAAAAAGATCCGATATTTGTGAGGGCCAAGGGGGATATTGGTACGTCTATGTCCTATTTGTTCCTTTCTCCCCCTCTCCTCTTTCCCTCTTTCATTCTCCTCTCGTTTCCTCTCATCCATTCTCTCTTCCGTACCTTCCTACTGCCCTCACTACCTAAAACATCCCGGGATATCACAACAGACACACACGAGTCGATACAATCCGTGTACTAACAACTTCTGCAAACGTAGTACGCATGATCGACATAACGACTAAAATGGGCACCGGAGAAAACGCATCGCCAGTGGCCAAAACAAGAGTCCAGGTTTTGAGTGAATACATAAAAGTTGTCTAGGCGGCTACCCTGCAGCTTAATCACATCACGCACTCGCTAGATGAAGGGAGAAAATTTATGTGAGAGGAGAGGGGGGGAAGAGGAATTTGAAGGGGATGGGGCTTTTTGATTTTGAGGCCAGGTACTTGTGTAGGTCGGGATGGAACTAATGAGTGCTTGGAATATGAAAGGCGGACGAGATGAATAGGATGCGTATGTGGAGACTCCTTGTTTCGCGCTCCTGGCATGCATTGCACGAAACCACAGTATCAGGATTTAGGGATTCAGACTAATGTTCGATACTTACTGGATGTAAATGTGTGTATGTAAAGCTACGCTTCAGTACAAGGTACATGCATTGAGGAAGTTGTCGTTGAATAAAAATTACGCTATTATAGTGTACTGTCTTGGAGCTTTATGAGTACAGCAGTACTTGAGTATAACATATGTGATAATGTGATGACCCATCAATTACATCTTGAACATTTCACATGTAGGGAATCAAGAAGCAACGTATTCGAGTATAATATTTCCTTCAATCCTCACTGCCAAGGTTGTCACCCTTTCCTCGCTGCATCCACTTGATATCATCTCATCTTATCACATCGTTCTATGTGAGCAAACTATGACTAGTGGTGATGACTGTTTTTTCCTGCTATGATGCACCATTCTACTGCTCGCCTCCACTCTCAAAGTTTCATTCATTCATTTCGTTTCATCCATCCATCCATCCACCAATCCAGCAACGAAAGTCAAGAGAAGGCAAAATTTGCCTTAAAAAGCGCTAGCCAGCCAGCTCTGTTAGCGTGGCTGGAAAAAAATCATACAAGAGAAAAACATATGATATAGAAATCGACTCGCATCCTCGCATCCTTTCCACCAACATTTAAGCATCTTATCGTATCGTAGCAACATCAATAAGAGTGGAAGGAAGTTTATGTGGAGCTCCCACCTTCCTGTTCACTCCTTCCATCTCCATACGGAAATGAAAATATCAAGTCCACCCACCTCTCAAACGTTGCCCACCACTCATCTGAAATCCTTCGGCTCACCATTGATCAAATTCAGTTCAAAGAATGCCAGGCCACCCACCTCCATTATTGCACCGCCGGTCTATTCCTGTCTCCTTCCCCAGCGATCTCTGAACCATCCACTCAACCCAGCATTTCCATTTCCCTCTCCCCTAACCGAACCATCACTTCCACTTCTCTCACTCCTAGGCCTTTCCCCGGAGAAACTCGACGTAGAGCTTCCAACTGTCCTTCGCTGTTCATTTGCACCCGAGCTTATACCCGAATCTCTTCTGCCCAATACTGGCGGTGTAGATGTTGATGCACTACCTGGAAAATAACCCGGCATGTGTTCAGTTCGAGATGAAGGAGTAGCAAATAGATCTTCCGTAGCTCGTTCTACTGCTCGCTCTGCCTGTCTTTCGGTCTCTGTTCGTTGGGACGAAGAAGATCCTGAAGGAGAGGACATAAGGCGACCAGTTCGGATGGCTTCTAATCGAGCTTCGTTTCGAGCCATACGGCTAGGGTGTTCCTCGTTTAGACGAAAAAGACGAGATCGACGGCTGGTTGGAGAATTTGGGGTATTACCATTGGAGCTATTGCTTGATCCTCTGGTATTAGCATGTCGAGGGGATGAGGGTGCTTCTTCGGCTCCTATGCCTTTGCGGCAGATAGGACAGGTGTTATGCTCGCTGAGCCAGGCACTGGCGCAGGCTTCATGAAACCAGTGGCTGCAAGGGAGCACTACAACTTCGGTACTAAGAAAGACATCATCCATACAAACGCTACATTCGCCTTTGCCTTCGGGGCCAAGCATCTTTTCATCGAGTGCTTTCTTTGGAAGGGCCGAGATGGCATCGGGAGGGGCGGGGCCAGGTGCGTTGGAATGCTGATGCTGTTCCATCAATTGAGACATGATCTGATCGAAATGCTCTTGTGAATAAACAGCATCGCCGTGTATTGCATTTGGGTGATTGAGCAGTGATTGAAGGAGTCCTGGTAAGCCCATAGCGCCCGGAAGCATACCGGCACGGCGGGCTTCGCCATCTTCACCAGCTGCCCCGGCAGGGCCTGCACCCATTTGTGTGAATAAATGAGTGATAAGACTGGCACTTTAGTCAGCAATGATCTCTAAATTATAACAGAAAGAAAAATGGCACTAAGTGATACGAGCACGATGAATAGGAGAAGGTCTGCGTTCCAGGTTTTGTCTAGCTTGAAACTCGTCCATAAAATTGGAAACAGAAGGAGGGCGAGCTCTGCGCGGGAGCGCCAAGCCACGAAAATTAACAAAAGTATCATCAAGGATAACATACGTAGCCAAATCTTCAACGGGTGCCCCCTGTGCCTGGGGCCCGTTAGCATCTCTTGGCCGTAATCGACCGTTTTCGAATCTTCCTTCAAAAGTGTAACGACCACCCACAATAGCAGGACCTGGACCACCACCACCCATATGAAATTCTCCGGCGCGTGGAAATAAGTCATTGTGATCCGGTCGACCTGCACGAGCTGCTCTCAGGTTCGGACCTAGTATATTCCCTATCATACTATGGAGATCTCGCATTGTATCATCTTCTCCTCCATCGCCACCTGGGCTGCGCCTTCGACGGCCTCCGTTCATTGCTCCTCCAAACGCACCGAGTCCGCCAGTTCGTATTGTTTGTGAAATTAATATAGAGCCATCTGGGCCATGTGCAATATGCTCTTCAATATCTGCTTCTTCTGGATCAGAGTCATTGGCCCAAGGATTGTGATCGTGAAGATCGCGCAATGGCGACATATCCGGGGAATGATTCATGCCCGGACGAGGGTCGCTATTTGGATTGACCTAATGAAACGATCAGGAACAAAATGTAATGAAGAGTGGCAAGACTTGCAACTTTCGGCGGACTTACTATTTCAATAATCTCCCCTTCACACGCCGGACATACTAAGCCATGTTCATCCTGATACCATTCATTCTCACACTGATGACAATAGACCACTTCTCTAGCCCCCGTAGCATCTAGATGTCTTCCTCCGCCACCATTATTCACTCCACCATTGGTATTTCGTGAGTCTGCCATGGCGTCTCTGATCGTTTGGTATGCCCCAAGGGCAGTTAGACCAAGAGATAATGCCAGGCCCGTCGTGCGCAGTGCCCGGAAAGCCAGAGCGGTTAACTTAGCGTGCTTGCTTCAACTGCTCTCTGTCTTCCAATGAGAGCGGAGAAATTTAACAACGTTTATCCTCCGTTGAGCAAAGGATTTGAGAAAGATCGTGGTCGGTGTGTATGTGGGATTGCTCTAAGATGTGTATGTACTGAGGGCGCAATCAACAATCAACCTACAGTTGTTGTGGCGTAAGCCTGCACTGCAGTTCGGGAAACTGCCTCGTAATGTCGTTTCGATCAATTTAAGATTGATAATCGGAAATTTATTTGTTTGAGAGAGGGAAGAAGCTGGACATTGTATTATGATTATCAAAATTTGAGTAGAAGATGGAAAATGCGTCTCTTGGCAGATTCACCCGTTGTTGGATGTTGGATGTTGGATGTTGGATGTTGGATGTTGGATGTTGGATGTTGGATGTTGGTTGTTGGTTGTTGGTTGTTGGTTCTGGTGGTTGAATTTCATTATTTGTTGTTTTTGGAAAGGAATTTGTAGATCAAAGACCAAGTTCGAATTGAGATCTCCGGCCAGTTTACTTCTGAGTGACGCAAAGTGTTCGGCTCTCTTTCAGAATGTGACCAGGGTGAGTCTGATGAGTACCGCAGTACTTCGTAGCTACTCGAGTACTGGTAACAAGTCTATGCGTCCCGTTTCACATCGAATCATTCACACGATCTCGAGCGAGTAGATGTAGAGAGTAGATGGAGATTGAGATTGAAGCTGGCTTCCAAAGGTACCAAGGAGAGTACGAGTGGGTAGTCTCCGTTACGTTACCTGACCACGTTCGATAGGTTTCTTGCTGATTCTACACGTCCACAAATCCCGAGGCCGTCATGGAATAGGAACGCTGATTGCGGGAGGAGTCAGGTATGTGAATGATGAATCACAAAACACAAATGGGACTTGGATAGGTATTGAATCGATTCACTTCACTTCACTCCACGCTATACCTATACATATATGACAAAAGACGGAGAGGACGAGTAGCGAAGTGATTCTCATGATATAGGATTGCACTTCCGTTCCCAATGGTATACCAAACAAAGTCCCCCAATTCATACATAAACACATCCATCCCCCTCATCCGCGCCTTCTGAGCATTCGAGCCACCGGTTTCCTTGAAAGCATTATTTTGCACCCCCTCCCAATTATCTATTATTTCTACTCACGCCCCTGAATAACATCGAGCCCACAACTCCAGCAGCAATAGCAACCCCGCTAAGAATAGCAACACCTATTAAGCCTTCCTTCGCAACCTTGTCATCAATCAACATTTTAAGACTACTCGCTTGTAGATTTTCCGGTTCCTTCTCCATTAACAAATCATTATATCGTCTTGCTTCCGAGTAGTTTCCTAATTTGTAGTTGCCGAGGGCGAGGTAGTAGAGGCATTCCCTTCGTCGTTCTGGGGAGATGCGGAATATGTCTGAGAGGAGGCGCACTCCTTCTTGTTGTTCGTTTCGAGAATTCGATTTAATCAAACCCTAGTTTGATCAGCGACTGGCCATATGACTCTTGGAAGCGCAGAATAGACAAACCCATGCGTAGTTGAACTGTGTCTGTATGCCAACATGTTGGCCCTCTTTCTCATATTGTGCTCTTAGAACTTGGAGTTCTGCAGGTTTCAACGGGCTGATATCGTATTAGCCTTGAAGTTTCATGGCTTCTCCACCACAGTTGCCTCCTTAAGAAAAACTAACCTTTCGGCATCCGCAGCATCTAGCAGGACCAGTCTCGTTAGCATAGCTGATTCAAGGCGAAAGGTATAAAGGAATATGGCGAAAAGGGTATGAAGCTTAGTATCCAATATTTCGGTAGCCATATTTGTACTCACATGGAAGTCCACCGCTCATCTTCGAATAATTCCTCTTAGTTGTAGTATTCTCTTGAAAAATTAATTTGGCAGTTGCGATATGAAGCTGTTTAACTGGAAGTGCTTGAAGGTTCTATAAGGTTTGCTTGATATTGGTAGCTGTGGCGTCATGTGTGGCGCGGCCGCATGAGATTTTTAGGTTGTCCGCCTTCTTTTGGTTGCCGTTCCAAGAAGTGGGTCCGTTAGGTTTGTTTACGTTGAAACTTATAACCACAACTTTACCCCTTCACTACAACAATCACAAACATACAGCAGATAAATCCACACTTTCTACCCAAAAGATATACAAGATGCTTCTTGATGAAGACCCCGCGACCCTTATCCGTCATACCATTGGCAATTTTAACATCGTTCCCGACAAACATGCTGTTGCGCGCATCAATGAATCTCTATCAACGTTGCAACAAGCTCGAGACCTTCGAGTAAGGGAAGCAGAGAGCGCGTTGAAAAGTAAGCGATTGGTTCTCCCATTACGACCTACGAGCGGATATTAACAGCGTTCAGAGCTATCGAGAAACTTAAGCACCCTTAATAACAATCATCTGGAGACCCTTTCAACCCACTCCCCAACCGCACACGCCTCCGAAATAGCAACTCTCGATACCCAAAAATTTCGCATTGCGAAGTCAGCAAGTGACTTGGAGATAGAATCTGAGCGTCTCTCATCACAACTTGCGGATCTACAGGCCCGATTGCAAGAATTGGAACAACAGGGGATGGAAGGAGGGGAGAACCTCAAGAGGGGCCAGGTGGATGACGAGATTAGCCTCAAACTGAAAGTCTATAGAGGACTGGGTATTGATATTGAAAGGGATAAAGAGAGTGGTGAATATTCTAAGGCTATCATTCGAAATGGGAAGAAAGGAGATGTGCATGTTGTGAATATGGACAATAAGTTCTCGAAGTTTTTCTACGCGAATTACTTTTGGCAGACTTTATAAGAATTGGTTCGATGGTTTCATTGATGATTTAGGAACAGTTTTGGAGGCAATCTGGCGTTCTGGCGCTAGGGCTTTTGGTTAATGCATTAAATTGCAGATGGATTTTGGTCGGTTCCACAGTTAGCAGACGGAGAGCGCTGTATGAAAATTATAAGCGACAACCACAATGTATGAACATCATCACATTTGTATGAATCCAGAGTCAAAAGCCTCTTTGCTCATACCCAAGACCATGAATATTCCATAGGGGTTTCAATTAGTCTGGCCGACAGTTTAGACCCCAAGAGGTTCAACATCCAAGAAATCATCAATCTTCAAATATGGCAAGCCAAATATCCCGAATAGATCTGGTATACCAAAAACACCCAACGATCCCTCATTGTAGGACTGCAGTTTGGACCATTGGAAAATACTGAATTACCAAAATTCAAAAGCCCGAGATACCAGGTTTCCGTCACAAATCGCAAAAAAGCCAAAAAAAAGGCCCAACAACCCGGCAATGCTTCATCTCTGCTTCAAACTCACAACAGAGCTTGCCTTCGAACTGGGAGGAGATCCAGGCACAGACCCAGAAGAGGGTCTTTTCTTTGTTTTCGGACTTGTAGTCATTGTTGGAAAATTAACTCTCTCATCTATTCCTAGGCCTAACGAAGGCGGTGTCCTAGTCTTCGACGTATTCATCATCGCTTCCAGACTACGACTTTTCAACTCTTCTGAAGGCAGACTACCAGAAGTCAAGGATCTTTGATGATGTCTCCTTCCATGATTCGCGGGTAATTCTAGTCTAGAATTCATATTCGTCCACAACGCACCATCGTCGGAACCGCTGTCGTCGAGACGCCATCCACCTACACCCTCATAATCTCTGGCAAACCCAGCGCTCTGACCCAAACCAAGCATTGATTCCGAGCCCCTCAGCATTCGAACAGGTACTGGTGCGATTGAACCAGTGGCTGATTGACTGCTGCTAGCACTGCTTCTTCCTCCTTTCTTACGTCGAATGAGTGAAGTCGAAGGGTTATAAATTGCTCTTTTACATTGTACGACTTTAGTATCAGCTTTCGGTCCACACAGGTAGTATGGAATGACGGCAAGGGCTAGTTCAATGTATACGATGACGACTCGAAAGCAAAGGATGCAGAAAGCGAAAGTCGTAGTGATGGATGCGAACACTGCGAAAGGAATTGTGAAGAAGAAGAGAAAGGGTAAGATTACGGCGTAAAAGGGGCTAAAGAGCTTCATGATTTTGGCAAATCAGTTAGCAAACGCATATCAGCGAGAGAAATAAAGATGAAGTTTATGATGATGGGCCTTTGTTTGATAAGCTCATAATATGAATAACAAAGATCAAAAGATTTATTTGCATGTGAAATTTGTGGGGTGATTAAGTGCTGTCGGGTAATGCGGCCGCTCAAAGCTCAGTCCACTAGGTGATGTCTGGAATTGTTGATCTGCACTGCAGTCTGTTTTGACCTCACTTGTCAAGCCATATATATATACTCGTAGCTGAGTGGAGAAAAGGATGCGGGTGGCAACATAAGGGAAACGAGAGCATGTCCTACCTCCTTTATTCGTGTCTACTTCTATCAAGTCCAGTCAGCTAAAATGTCTCAAAACGTCGAGTTTCCTTGGCATATTGGTGTCTATGATGCCCATTGTCATCCAACCGATACCATGGATTCTATTGAATCCATACCTTCGATGAAAGCAAGAGTCCTGACCGTCATGGCCACCAGAGCACAAGATCAAGAGCTTGTTGCACAGGTTGCAGATGTATATGGCCTGAAAACGCTGGAAGCAAAAAATGATCCTAACACGGGATGCATAGTCCCTTGTTTTGGCTGGCATCCTTGGTTCTCATATCAGATTTGCGATGATACCAAAGACTCGATCGATTCCTCAATGTTTAATACGGAAGAATTTAAGATCAATCATTATGAGAAGGTTCTGACGCCAAAACCAGACGATAAACTGTTTATGGAATCATTGCCTCGCCCTCGACCCCTGACCCAATTTCTTCGCCAAACGAAAGAGTATCTTTTAAAGTATCCGCTAGCATTAGTGGGAGAAATAGGACTAGATAGGCAGTTTCGCTTGCCTAGAGAGTGGTCCGAAGATGTGGAAGAGTCTCGTGATACAGGCATTACACCTGGTGGAAGAGAAGGTCGATGTCTTACGCCCTACCGAGTCCAGATGGACCATCAAAAGGTGATTCTCCAGGCACAGTTAAAACTTGCAGGTGAAATGCAGCGATCTGTGTCTGTTCATGGCGTGCAAGCGCACGGTGTCTTATTTGATACTTTGCAAAAGACTTGGAAGGGCCATGAGCGGCAAATCCTCAGTAAACGAGAGAGGAAGAAGACTGCTGGGGTACCACCCGCTTCCGATGATACAGATGACGATAAAAGTTTAAACCATGAAGCGGCGAAACCCTTCCCTCCGCGGATCTGCCTCCATTCATATTCTGGACCTCCGGATACTCTCAAACAATACCTTCATCCTTCGGTGCCGGCTGAAATATTCTTTTCGTTCTCAGCAGCCATTAACATGTCCTCACCAGCTAGTGCTAAGGCAATTGAAGTAATTAAATCTTTGCCTAATGATCGTGTCCTTGTTGAGAGTGACCTCCATATTGCTGGCGATGGAATGGACAACATGTTGCAGGATATGTGTCGGAAAATCTGCGAGATCAAAGGCTGGAACCTCGAAGATGGTGTGACTATATTGGCAGACAATTGGAAGCGCTTCGTGTTTGCTTGAGATTTTGCCAACCTACTTATATGTTTGACACAATCTCAATATCTTACAATTAAAAAAAGTTTCTGGATTGATGCTAGAGAATAATCAGCACGCTGGGCAAGATAAAGCTCATTATGATGTTCAGGGAAAACACTCTTCTATCCACTGGTGTCTGAAAACATACCCGGCTCTTCTTAGTCCCTTTTGTGCGCATTCTTCTTACACTGACAGACTTCCGGCCATCCATCCCAGAATCCAACATTCATTTTCAATTTCTTCTCAAGTTGTCACGTACCTTCCTTTAGATGCAAGCTATTCTAGACATTGCTTTCGTATAAGTTTATGGTTGACGAAATTATGCAACATCGAATATTCAAGGATCATAAATATTATTTTATGACTGATATCACCACCTTAATGTGATTTATCAGACCATCCTAACAGCGTACGTCCGATCTATACTATTCATGGTGACATTAGACATGATGGAAAGGCATGGCTATTGCAGCGCCAATCTCGTGTGGCTGTGGCTAGGCTGGTCGTGCTTCAGAACTCTATCCAGTCTTCGACAATTGTTGTTCATGAGCATGAGCATGAGCACTTGATAAAATTCACAACTGGGGGTGAATGCTTTGCTGAAGTTGTGGAACTTTCTGGGTCATTCAGAATTTCTCAAATGAAAAGGTGTTCATGATTCGTTGGTTGTGAATGCAGGCTAGGCTTGAACACATGCCTTTAGTATAAAACTAGAATTCAGTATCATCACTGTCTACGAATATCAGCGTCGCAATGCATTCTTATTTACCGCCGATCACCTTTTGCCAATCTAGCATTGAAGTAAGTGTCTACCTCAACGAAAGCAATATGTGGCTAATATCTAAAGGAACGACTTGGTCCTAGTTCAGAGATTGACATCGAATCGGATTCTAGCACTTTGCCCCCTGCCCTTTTCCAACTCTCTATAGAACAACGAACCCTACAATACTCGCTTCTTGGTTCTCATAGTGGAACCAACCATCCAGGAATTACAGTACAAGTCTTCGAGGTGTTAATTCATGTTGCCCGGCCCTGTTATCTGCAGTCCATGAGAGGTGTGTCACTTTTTTATCGAATAATGGCTAGCAGGCACTGACAGCCTTGTGCGGCGAAACCCTAGAAACTCTAGAAACTCTGAAACTCTAGCCTTTGCCTTTGCCTTTGCCTTTGCCTTTGCCTTTGCCTTTACACTTGTAGTTTTTTGCATCTTGTCGTGTCTTGAAAGCCCAGTTTAGGCCTTGAGGTATTGCTGAGCTACTCTACTTTTCGAAGTGTTGAGAAGAACTCTCCTTTCCCCCTCCCCCCTGTCGCGTTTACACTGGCCCCAATGGCATTGTACGGCATCGTAAATCTTGATGAAATTTCCCCTGAACAGTTCTTGGGTTGTTGTATAAGTGAGCCGTACTATTGGCACTCTTTCCACAAGCTTGTTTGATTTCAAACTTTTCATTTACCCCGCTTTCAATGAGTCTTGTTGCGGGGTTTTATCTCCAATCCAACCACATGCTCCATGTCAATATATTTTGATCATCAAAAAATCCAAGTGAATAGTTTACTAGCGTGGAGCTGGCTGCTTCGAGTTGTCTAATTAAGAGTCCCACTGCGAATAACCACTTATTGTCAACAACAATACAACAACAACAATCACAACAACTCAGGACCTCTGGCTTCTTGTCAACACTGCCTTCCTAATTACACTTCCATATATTTTTGACAGCACACATTCTACTGAAAGTTATCAAACATTTCAATAGACAAGCAAAATGACTGAAACAAGTAGTCGTCAAACCGACTCTCCTTCAGGAAGCCTCTCTCTCGACATTACTACATCTGAAACCCCGCCCACCACCACAAAAACTTCCTCCGACAACAAATCTTCTCGGGCACAGACACCTGTTGATCCACTTATGATGGAGCAAGACCCTATTGAGGTATCAGAAGAGCATGGAGGTGTTGGCTTTGATCCCAACGGGCACTACCAAAAGGGTAAGTTTCATCCTTCCGCTTTACTATTGCTCTTATTTCCCACTTTCTCTGCATTCATATACCTGCATTGCAATCTCTTCAGCTCTTAGAGTTGTCAAGCAGTGTCTCCTTTACACTGACTGGATATCACTCTTGTCCCAGCCATTATCTATCCCTACATTCATCTCATGTACACTCCAGATGAAGTACCATTTACAACTATACTCTCTATCATCTGGCTACTTCGCTGTCATGACAGACATGTTATAGGTGGAATTCAATGATACCTCTTCGTTATCAGTTGAGCTACCTCACCTCAAACACCCAGTTTGGCCACTAAAATCTGGCTAAGCGCATAGTGTCAAAACCTGTTCGTTTAATGTTATATTATTTTATTTTTTGAAGTTGGCTGGAAAGTTTTATCTATCATAGCTAACATCTCACTAGCTTATATGAGCATTAGCCAAGGTAAAATTGGTGTCTCAAAAGTTCATAGTCAGAAACTCCTTGTTGCTGGTCACCAGGGTGCTCCTGCCGGTCAAAATATTCCTCGTAATGCGAATCAATTCAAAGTTGGTGATCAAGAAGTTCGTCGTTCTAAAAGAAAGTTCCAGCAACGCGATGATAGTGGAGATGAGGCCCAAGACAACGTCATCGGTCGCGCCAGAAGAGATATGGGTCGTTATTCAGGTCCCTTCCTAGGAAGTAGTGATGACAGGTATTTCGATTCGATGGACCCTATGGAGATGGCTTATCGCGGTCATGGCAATCTCGACGCGTCCGTTAGTCAATCTGCGGATCGTAACTTTCGTCGCAATCCCGGTCGATATCAACAAGGACAACATCATGGCAAGAGTGAACGTCAAGTTTTGGGTCGACCTCAGCAGAATGCGGATGACAGTGATGATTTCGGTGCAGTTGATAACCACTGTGAAAATGACGGTTATATCCCCCGTCAATTCCAAAGAGTCACACTTACAGCAGATCCTCCGGAGCCTCGCTTCCCCACTGTCAAGGGTCGAATTGTCAAGCAAACTTTGAGGCGCGGTGATCGACCGCTTATCAGTGGTAGTGATAAGAAAGTCGGGGGTTCTGAAAACTCTGACTTTCGGGACAGTATCACGGATGACGAAGAATACGATGATTATGCTATATATACCCAAGATGTAAGCCCCGATTATGGCACGCCTATAATCGAGGACGAGGAATATGACGAGGATCAGGCTGGGCAGAATCTTGTTGTCGAGCCTTCTTTCCGCCGCCCAAATCGTGTCAAGAAGAACCGTTCTGCGGTTTCACAACTTACAGGTGCATCACCAACTGTAAACGATGCAGCACCTAATGGTGCTGGTCGCTCCCACCCAGCTGTAGCCCGCCGTGTCAAAGATGCAGGCAAGCCTCGCATCATTTTGGGTGGTCCAAGCCAAGATTTGGCCCCATCCAGATACTCCGGAGCTGTCATGCCTTGGGGTGTCAATCAGCAACCTGTTTTGGTCGACCAAGACACAGTCTCTGACGCACATCTAAAGAAGAGAGGCTTGACTCGTCCTCCACCAGGAGAAAAGGTTGGCAAGAGGAGTTATGGTGCCAATGATCCGGAAAATGTTGCCATTGTCAACATGAAAGAAAACGATCGGATGACTTTCGCTGAGATTGCCGAGTCGCTCAATTTGAAGCGAGTAGAGATGGGAAGAGCCCCCACTCTTACCATCTGTGGTGTTAACGGACGTTACAACCGTACTGCACCTATTCTATTTGCCACACAAGGTCTGAACTTCATCCCCTTGAGTGAACGCAAGAAGGCTGGTGGTGCCAAAGCACATGGATCATCGACTAGCAAGGCTGGCTGGACTGCCGATGCTGAGAACAGATTGGTCGAGATAGTTAAGCAGGTTGAGGCAGACAAATGGAAGCATGTTGCTGAAATGTTGAACAAAGACCTTTATAATGGCCGGGCTGTTCATGATGCTACAACTTGTGCCCGGCGTTATGCAGCACTCTAATTTTCTTGTCAAAAAGCTTTTTGATCCCCTGTTGGTAATGGTTGCGCTTGCAACATCTTCGCGGCGGACTTCGTCATTCTTGTATTCTATTTCACACATTGCTCGGCGCGCAAGTACCTTCCTCAACTCCCAGCCTCACTTTTTTATTTTCAGTATCACCACATCAGCTCTCAACCCTTCGGCCTGGCTTCATTTGCGGAACAGTATTTTCTTTCCTTACCAACACCAAAAGCTCTGCAGCACGATTTCATTTCGACGGCGATAGCCTCAGGAGGACCATGATACACAGCAAGAGTTGTACACAAAAAGAGTACTCAGACCTTACTGAGATAGAACATTTCCGGGCAGGAATAGGTAGTAAAGGTTATGCTTCGATGGTAAAAATGTATTTGGGTCCCCTGTTTTGCACGATGGATTTTACAATGGATTTGTTTCCTTTTTGGTTATTTCTCACTTTTCAGGTCGAATACTGATAGTTGGTGCCTTACTGTCTTCTTTTGCTTCTCGGATCGGAATGGGTGATTTGCGTGGATCTACTTTCTAAACACACTCAATCAATCTAGTTGATCAATCAAGGAAAATGGTGTGCAGTCTTTGGGTGGCAAATATGTGAATATGGACGTGAATTTCAACGTAGATACAGTGACCGTCGCTAGATTTTAGAACTAATCTGTATTCAACGATGATATGTTCTATCTGGCGATTGAGACAACGGTTAGGATTGTGAATTTTCATTGTCAACCGAGTGAGTACCTTCAATGTTGAATTGCATTCACGGAAATATTGGCCGAGAGAAGGGGGTTCGCCACTGGGGCCAGATTAGCGACGATTACTCATCACATCACGCTTTTTCCCGTGAGTGACGACATAACTTCACGTCGCGTAAAATCAATTTACGCGTCTCATACAAAGTACACCAATCACAAAACCGCTTCAACACATCTTTTGGTGGAATTGATGTTTTAACTTGTATATTTTCTGGCTCCGTTGTTTTCCTCCCGTCAATCTCATCCGATAAGGAATTTCTTTGGCTATCGGAAAAGTGTATGTACGTTAATTGGTGAATAGCTTCCTGGCACAAACCTTAAGTGTTCCTGGGGAAGTACATGAGCTGAATTGAGGCTTTCCAGACCTTGATACTCCCATCTAGAGTCTTATACAATCTACAGGCACCCGGGGAGAGGACATCCGTTATTCAGAATTTACTCCAGATTACAGAAAGGATCTCCTTTGCAGCTTGATATCTCCTAACATCCTCCAATCGCATATCTGAGCAACTACAATAACAAAACTTTCTCACCATCTACCATGAGCTCACAGCCCAGCATGAGTCGCTCGCAATCCCCCGTATCTAAACCGCGTACCAGCGCTCCTTCTTCTCCCCCCGAGGAGCCGGACAATGAACAATTCCCCGAGTTCGACTTGAATTTCGCCACCGAAGATGAAAAGAAGATTTTTGAAGAAGAGGAGAAAGCACGGATAGCAAACTCAAAGGCAGAAGAACGAAGAAGAAAGGCCATTGCAAGAAAGAGAACACAACGTAATGACTCAAAGGGGGAGCGAGAAGCTAAAGCCAGACAACTGGATGAATTACTGAGCAAAAGTGCGGCGTTTGGAGAAGTTTTGGTAGGGAAGACAAGAGTCCTGGGGCGAGTAGGGAGTGGAATGGACGGGAAGGCATTGGGCGAACATGACTTGACAATGGCAGAACAGCCCAAGTGCATGGTGGGGGGAACGATGCGAGAATACCAACTAGAAGGTTTGACGTGGATGTATGAAATTTGTATACAAGGAATGTCTGGGATTCTGGCAGATGAGATGGGCTTGGGAAAGACAATTCAGACGATTTCGCTTATCGCTCTGTTGAGAGAAAAGGAGAGTTATTTAGGCCCGCATCTGATTATTGCCCCTTTGAGTACACTTTCAAATTGGATTGAGGAATTTCAAAAATGGACGCCGAGTGTACCGGTTCTGTTATATCATGGCACGCCACCACAACGAAAGGATCTTTTTCGCACGCAGATGATGAAGCATATTAAGGGTGGCCGTCCCGATGAAAAGTTTCCTGTTGTCTGTACGAGTCCAGAAATTGTTCTGCGCGACCATGCGGATCTTTCGAAGATCAATTGGGAGTTCATCATCATTGTTAGTCTTATATTTATGATACTCTTACCAAAGGCTAACACGAAATACAGGACGAGGGCCACCGAATGAAAAATTCCGAGTCTAAACTGTTCCAAACGCTGAGGACCTTCACATCTGCTACTCGTCTTTTGATTACCGGAACACCTTTGCAGAACAATCTGAAAGAGCTGTGGTCATTACTAAACTTCCTCTTGCCTACAATATTCACACAATGGGAAATGTTCGAAAGTTGGTTCGATTTCAGTGATTTGCAAGACGAGGAAGGTACCGAGGACTTTATTGCTGATCAGATGAAACAAGATCTGGTCAAGAAGATGCACTTGATTCTCCAGCCGTTATTGCTACGACGGGTAAAGGCTGACGTTGAGCATATGCTTCCGAAGAAGCGAGAATATGTGCTCTATGCCCCAATGACAAAGGAGCAGATGGAATTGTACAATAAGATTGGTGATGAGACCGCTGACCTGCGCAAGTACTTGGAGGAAAAAGTTGTAGAAAGACTGACAGGAAGTGGGACCATCGACAAAGAATTGAGCAAGCCAGTTGAGGCTACCGTCAAAGTTGAAACAAACATAACAGACTCTGACAGCGAAGACGAGAAGCCATTGGCAATTCGAAGTAAAAACAAAAATGCTGCTTCAGAGCCTAGTCCAGCTCCGAAAAATGCGTTTCAGCAAATGATGGCAAAGAGGAAGTCAGGTAGACCACCGAATAATAGAGCTGGAGCCTCTTCATCAGCAACCTCTATCGAAAAAGGAAATCTTAGCAGAAAACGCAAGATAATCGAAGATCCTCTTTCCCTACCAGCCAACAAATCCGCAAAGTCTAGTTCGACGGCTTCACCAGCTGCTAGTGTTCGCAGCCGAGACTCGCGGAGTAGAAGAATCTACAGAGAAGCCGATGCATCTGAGGAAGATGAGCTCAGTGATGATGAATTTGAGACGAAACTTGCAGCGGAATATGCAGAGAAAGAGGAAGCAGAACTCAAGAACAAGAATCAAAACGAAGATGAAATGGCGAAGATTCTGGAACTTGCGAGAAAGGAAATTTCTGGCAAAAAGCTAGGAAACCCCGTTATGCAAATGAGATTGGTGTGCAATTCTCCCCTGAATTTCTACAATCCCTGGTCTGCCGACTCTGGAATCCCATTAAACGAAACGATCGTGACGTCATCTGGCAAGATGCTACTTCTAGATCGGCTTCTCCCATCACTGTTTTCTCGCGGCCACAAGGTTCTCATATTCTCACAGTTCAAAACGCAACTGGATATTCTCGAAGACTACGCTCGCGAATTGCGAAATTGGAAAGTATGTCGAATTGATGGGAGTGTTGCACAAGACTTTCGCCGTCAGCAAATCAAAGAATTCAACGAGGACCCAGATTTCAAGCTGTTCCTCCTCTCAACCAGAGCTGGTGGACAAGGGATCAATCTCGCAAGTGCTGATACAGTCATCCTTTTCGACAGTGATTGGAATCCACAACAAGATCTCCAAGCCCAAGATCGTGCCCATCGCATCGGCCAAACTAAGCCCGTCGTCGTCTTCCGCCTCGCTACCAAGGGTACTGTGGAGGAAGATTTGCTCATGAGTGCCGATGCAAAACGTAGATTGGAAAAATTGGTTATCAAGAAAGGGGGATTTAAAACTATGGGACAGAAAATGGACGCGAAAGAAGGAATGAGTGCTGACGCGTTAAGAGCTTTATTGTTGAAAGATGGGGAGGTCTATACCTGCAAGGAAGACGATGAGATTTTGACCGAGGAAGATCTAGACACGTTGTGTGATAGGAGTGATGGCGCGTACGAGAGGGCTGAGAAGGGCTTGGGGAATAAGGACGCCTTCAAGATTGTGGAGACGAAGGCTGGGGGCTTAATGACGAGTATGGAGGGGAGATAGGGCTGGGATGTTTAGATGTGTATGATAGATGGTAGGTAACTGGGCAACTTTTCTCTTCGTCCTGTTGGTCGGGTGAAAATGGCGTTGGTGGCAAGCGCTACAGTTATTGTTTGCTTTAGATTTGTATAACGGGTATCACAAAATAATATTTGGTCATGTGTAAATCTTATACGGCATGAATAAAGAGTCATCTCGGATACGCAATCACGTTGCTTGAAAGAGCATAACATCAAACATCCGTTCAGGTCTTCTTTCCTCATCTCGCACGACATAGAACTAACTACCGTACAGAAATTCCCCTTCGAATCAATGTACGGCATGTTTCAACGGCACGGCTGCCTCTTGAAGATATATACCTGCCTTTTCGCTGGTCATCCTAAGAAAAAAAACTTAACCTAGCCTGGCCTACAAGAAAAAAACACCGGGCCAGAATGAAACACCTTGTGTTCTGGCTCCTCCTAACTACCGCATCTTGTCTCCTCACGATATACATCTTCTGCCTTACTTTGCCGGCGCCACAATCAAGCTTTAACGCCCTTCGCCAAATCACTTCTGGGGCTACAGCTCTGGAGCTTGGGTCTTTGGGAATCAATAGTTGTAATGATTTACCGATACAAATAGTTGGAGTCACTGCAGAAACAACTGCAGCAAGAAATACAGCAACGGTCACAGCAGCTGCACAAACACAAACGCAATTGCAAACATTAGCACCGACGAGAAAGTACGGGAATGGATATAGCATTGTGGTGAGAGAGACGGTGCTGGTGGTCACGGTTGCAAACCCTGTTATCCTTGGGGGAGTGGTGTGGATAGTAATTACGTTTTTCAGGTTGAGATATGGGATTGGGGGTTGAGGGATCTGCAGAGGCAGGGTCGGCGTGGGAAGGGGGGGTTTGGGGGTGTGATGGCATGGTTCCGTCGTCCAAATGCTATTTAGAGATCAGAGGAACGTCGCAGGATGGGATGGGGTCTGAGTACGCGAACTTGATACCACTCGTTTACTTTTGACAGACTCGATGTCTGCTGGACTTACTTCTTCCTCGGATCAGTATGTGCATGGTATGATTAGCCGTGCGGAATATACTCTATTGGTTTTCCAGAGATATGCGCCCGTGACCTTACGATCTTGTAAAGGAGAAGTAGACTTGAATTTGGGATTATACAAGTTTTTTTCGCGAGACCACCAGACGTTGCACTCGGATACTTTTAGCGAGAAGCGATGGGGAATGGAAGAATTAGAAAACATGGTTATATGCCAAGGCGGTCCATTCATGTAGGATCAGAACCGGGCACGTATAAGAAGTGCCAGGTACGGTTTTGAGCCAGAAAATCATGAGATGGGATTGTCCTTGGCGAGATATCTGATATTGGCAAAATTTCTTTTGCATTTGCGGATGGGTGAAAGATGGAGCGTGACTTCGCTCTGTGTGATTGTTTGAAGGGCTACGTGTAGATGAGTAGTGTGAGACTGTGCTACTGTGATGGCATGGTTTCGAATCATCGCCGTCTTTTATCTTCATTCTATATACATGAGAGAGGGATTGTTTGTTTTTCTTTCTCCCAATCACCCATCCATACTGTATATATAGATTAGAGGCGCATCGCATGGTCCGCGTAGCTTTAGCTATAGTGAGATCAAATCGATCGTGAATTGCTACTACTCTACTATAAATAATAGACCAGAAATCATTGTCTCTTTTTCACACTCCCTCTAAACACTTGATCGATAGTAACGTTGACCTTACCTCGACGAACACATACCAAAACCGATCCATACTCGTCCCAATCCATAGCATGAAAATGTCCAACTCCGGCGAAAAGAGCAAGTTCCTTATCATCGTTGCAATCGTCCTGGTATTCTTCTGGACGACCATGATATCCCTCATGATATATTTCATCAACGGCCAAGAACCCCCTGAGCCCATGCCAACATGTCCCGGCGGGGTTATCTACGAAGAGAAATGTTACTGTCCCGCGAACCTCGTTCATTGTCGTCCTCGAAGCTCACCTCCTACAATCGACACCTCTACCGTAGACGAAATTAGTCAACGTCTTGTACCTGCACATTCAGCGAAGAGTGCAATAATCTGTCTTGCGCTCGTCATCTCGATATTGGGCATGTTGGTACAGATCACGGCATTGAATGGATGGTGGAAGCCATGGGGAGAAAGGGTTGTGTGGAAGAGGGGAAGGTCGAGATGGGGATTGACGGTTAGACCGGCGGACAGCAATGTGGTGGGAGGTACGGAGAATGATGAGAAGATGCCTTTACTGGCGAGCTCCACTCAGAGAAGATGACGGCGAAGGGAGTGTTATGCATATCATGATAACGATGATATTGGCACTGAGCTATAGCTGGGCCGTTAAAAGGATATGAGCAATCCATTCAACATATTCTCTTGGATGAATAATTCAATGCGACACATTTGAGACAAACAACCCTTTCTCATCCATATCCCCCCAGGAAACCCAATCCTCACAATCCAAAACCGACTCGCCCTCCGTAAACAACCGATGTGTGCGCCACAAACCCAATCCACTGGCCACCGAGTTCCCATCCGAAACATCCAGAGAACCCAACATGTTGCCCACCTCCCATATATTGCAACATATGCGCAGTTTCCTCACCAAACATATCCCCGTGGTACAGTGGTCGACGCCTCCACCCACGCCATAGTAATCGGGCCCCTCTCAATCGGGGCAATTAGGGGACAGTGCGGTACAGTCATTCTATAGTACGAAGTTGATTGGGATTCCAAGGGGCGCGGGCGCCCCGGTATGAATTTTTGCCATTTTTTGGGAACCTTTTCAATCGTTGGATGACGCCTGGGCTTTTCCTTTCTTTTTTTTTTGCAACTTTGTTCTTTGGAACCTCAGTCGCCTGTTCTGGTCGGGTGGATGTCACGGTGAGTGGAAGTGGAGTTGAAGCGACAACGTGTGTTTGCTGTGTTCGCCTCGTTTGTCTACCAAATGTAACAGCGAGAGTTCGGGTACTATAGAGAATTCGGAATATTGTTTTGTTTTTAAGTCTTCTGAATAAGGGTGGTTAGGAGCTTCTCCTTTTTTGCAAGTTTGCAAATTAAAAAAAAAAGACCGCATAGTCTCGAGGAGAACATACTGGGCCTGACGTCCTGACCAAACCAGCTCAGTTGGCACGATACCTTCTAGCTTTCTCAAGCATAGATATTATATTATAAAATATCGACAACTTTCTTGACTTCATAAGAGTAACACCGCTTGGCCTACTGAAAAATAATGGTATTAGAAGTATTAAATGAATCTATCGAGTGCTCTTCTCATTCTCAATCTGCTGCTTTAATTCCTCCAAAGCCTCTTCTCGTGACCTCAAATGTGCTTCTAACCCATCGACCTGTTCCTTCACCGTATCAATCTCATCCGCGACCCCCTTCAAGCTGGCACCAACTTTACTCCTTCCCTCGCCAGATTCTAGATCTCGCAATTCCCGGCGCTTGTAATCTAGTAACTGTTCCAACTCTCTCTTGACTAGGGCTGATTTAGTATCCCGTCGTCCGCCAGATCTTGCTGCAGCTGCAGCTTCAACCTTCTCAATCTTGGCTTCAAGCTCCGCAAGTTGTTTCTTCAGTCTCACTTCTTCCCAATCTTCGGTCGTTTTTGTGCCTGAGAAATCAGTGCCTGCGGGTCTGTAGCTACTCTTTCCACCAATCCCAAGTCGACTCATATATGCCTCTCCAAATTTAGCCTTACGACCAGTACTTGTTTCTTCGCCCGTAGCGCCCCATTTTTGCGCCGGCGATGCTATACGCTGGTTATCTATTTGGTAATCAATTTGATTTCGTTCGAAACTTGCTCGGAGCGACGGAGGAACGGTTCTGGGGATGCGATATCCTTCGTGCCGATTATTAAGTATGTGTAGGAAGGCGAGAGTGGCATCTTTTGAAATGGCGGGAGCGGCAGATGGATTGATCAAGTTCCAGGCTGAACGAATATCGGTATCTGGGACTTCAAGTGAAGAGTAGAGGGTATCTAAAGACTCGACTTCACGGAGTCAGACTTGGTTTGAAACAGACTACAGTACCCATGCACTTACAAGTAATATCTCCTCTGCCATCCCTATTCGCTGAATATATTTCTTCGTATTTAGACTTGTCTGATGGACTCATGTACCAATCGAACCCATCTTTCAAACCAGGAGTATCATCATCATCCTCAACACGCTCAAATTGAACTTGTCTCCCGGTAAGTGCTCGGTTAGCTTGGACTAAATGGGCCTTCGATTCCGGAACAAGCCAGTCAGGTAGTGCTGGTGGTACATCTGCATATTCCTAGAAGGTTCCTCACATTAAGATCAATCGTATGAATTCTGATATGGAATGGCCATACCCCATTTACAAGATCAAAAATCAATCTCATTGCCACACAGAATTCCTCAAAATCTAGGTTCCCATCATTGTCCACATCCGCCAGATCCCATATACGTTCGAGTTGATCATCTCGTAATTGACTATTCTTCAGAACTGGTGCTGCCTGAGCACCAGTAAGATGTGTTCCACCATTGGATAAAGATGCAAAGATCTCCCAGTATTTCTCGATTTCGCTTTGTTCAATTCGTTTGTTAGACATTGTGTTGTGGTTTGGGCTTGGAAGCTCACCCCCAAAGCTGTACGAGACGGAGTTGATGCAATGCGGCACAAGCCATACTGTGACTTACGGTAACGTCCGAGCTTTAACGGAGAAACTATTGGCCGTAGCGTACTTTAAGCTTCACCGTAAGGTTATCCCGTCCCGTACAGAAAGAGTAGTACCCGTAGGCAGGAAGTAAGATAACCCCAGATATCGAGCTTGACTTGAACATGATATTGTCAGAGACATATCGGAACAGAAGGTTCATGAGAACCGTACAATGATTCATATATCAAGTTACCACCGGGCAATGGATGAATGACTTAGCAGTCTAGCTATTTACTTTGACTCATGACCTTGAGTCTGCCGACTACCTTCTTTCTCGAGGCCCTACGAACCCTTTCAAGACAGGAACATCAGCTTCTTTCGATAACAGCCTCAGGATTCCTCTACTACTTTCTTTTACCATCTTCTTACCTCGACGTTTCTCTACTTTTCAAACCTTATCCTCATATCTTCAACACATTGCAGATATATCCTCGATAATTCCTAGGCTGTCTTGTATTGTCTGACGCAACGATGCCTCCTACAATGGCGTCTGCTATGGACTTGAAGGACGTTGCGATGAGTACTGTGGAGCACGGAACCACTCCTACTACATTATACTCTTGGAGAGTATGTTCCCCCGATCAGTAAAAATGAAGCATGATTTTTTTGACCTGCTATAGCCTCCATCGCCACCTCATATCCATATACCACCAGTTGTTGGTACCAATACCCAGATTGTTCTTTCGAAATATCGCGGGCTTGGTGACGAACAAGAAACCCGGGAGATATTGAGCATAATCACACAAGGACAAAGTGTTTCAGTGGAAAGATCGGACTGGAAATACGAAATGCGACGCCACATTCAAGCGATCTTATCTTTCCTTTATCTTGGACCCTCATCGGGCGCGAGAGAGATTGAAACATTAAGACGAGAAGGAATTACAATGTTACTTGTAATCAGGGACACTATGACGGCACAAGCAAGAATTTTGAGCGGTGCAAAGGTCGCACAGCAATTGGGGATCGAGGATGGTGCCGTTGATGTCAGTGGAAACATGGAACTTATCGCCGCTTTCCCCCGAGCCATACAGACCATAAATGACCATCTTGTCCGAGTATTTCGACACCAGTATCCTCACGGCGCAACCAGTTTGCCATTGACTGCTACACCAAAAGTTCTTCTCTTCTGCGAATCCGGAAATGAACGATCTGCTGCTGTGGCTGTAGCATATCTCATGGCGACTTATGAACTAGGTCTCGTTGAAGCGGTACAGTATGTACAAAATCAGCGATTCTGTGTTGCTTTCGATGACGAGATGAAGCATACGTTGCTCAACTACCAACAACTTCTCGAAGCAAGAAGAAGCGTCACTCAAACTCGACAGGCTGATGCGACTGTCTCATTGAAGTCGAAGAGACGACTTGAGGTGGACGATGATGATTTAGATATGGGTCAATCTCAACAGGATGATTTGGATAGATTTGGTGGACGCACAAAGTTTGCTCCGTTTATCTAAATCGAAGAATAGAATACTGACTATATGGCGCGGCGTATTGCATATTGGGAGGTTTTAGGGCGTACAGTGTAGGAGTCTTACATATTTCGCATGGTAGGCGTTCAACAATACCCAAATCGCATTGCGGGATCACTTTATGGCATAACGAGAAATTGAGCTGGAGTTTTAGATTCGACATATTCCGGTATGTTCTTAGTGTTTGGTCGATACGAATTCATGTACTTGTTCCAAACAATGAACTGCCCTGATTGAGCAGAGCTCAGCCCATTGATCCATGTCCCTTTCGATCTCACACTTGCCCAATTTGTTCCACATGATGAACCCAGCAATCTCGTCACGAGTGTGCCTGAGTGCGAATAGTCCTGGTCCAGACGATGGGCTTTCCAGTAATCAAACAAGGGCTCTCGCCTCCTGGTTCTATTAAGCAGTGCACCGCAGCACTAGACCAATACCGTTTAATCCCCATTATCAATCCTATAATCAGACTTCTATTCGATTCTTCAAAATACCCAATACCTAAATTACACAACCCTGAAATTTCATGTCCAGTGAGTCCCAATACAAAAGATAGTGTTGGGGTTTTCTTAAAAAGGGCAGAACTTGCGAGTTGGATGAATTGAAAAAGACCAAATATAGTTATTTGGATCTAAAAGTACTATTTGTTTGTTCCCTTAAGATTGAGTATGTCTCTTTGAAGGTTTGATTTTGGAAGATAGAATTTGGGTCTATTGCAGGAAAGGAAATATGGAGCCGCGAAAATGGCCAATTAACCTCTTTTATCCCCTTGGCCAAATCCACTTCATAATCCGTCCATCCATCCCATCAAACGCTACTTACTCCAACAACCGCCTCCACAATCCCCTCAGCATCCGGGTCATCATCCGCCGTGTGCAAGCTCACTGAATCAAACCCTGCTCTGTTCAGTAAATGCACCCACTGTTCCCCTGTCCTCTCAATCCCAGCGTTGAAAGACATCATCGCCAAATCCATCAACGCATGATACTTCGATGCTCCTGTTTCTGGCACTATCATGTCATGAATTATTAATTTGGAATAGCCAGGTTTCATGGCTTGTCTTAGATTTCGGAGAATCTCAAGGCATTTGGAATCGGACCAGTCGTGGAAAATGTGACGATAGAAGTACACGCGTGCATCTGGGCATGTTAGCGCAAAATAAGGTGGAATGTGTGAGGGATGGGGGAAGGGAAAACGAGAGTGAGACGCACTCTTGATAGGTTGAGGCGTGAAGAAATCATACCCCACACGCTCGATGTCAGGATGGAGTTCCTCGATTTCTTCCAATACATGCTGTTGATCCTGCAAAACCAATTTTCCCCGTCCGGGAAACTTCTTGTGGAAAGCCTGAATATCATGACCTTTTCCGCCTCCAACATCAACGATCAGAGGAGCATCAGCTGTCGCTCCTTCAAACACTCGTTCGCTGACTGGAAACCATTCGAGCCAGTATTTTCGCGCCCCCGTCGCATTTCCCATAAAGGTATTGAAATCACCGATGACATTATTGGGCATCGTGCAGAAGTAATCGAAGGTTTGGAGTTTAGTATGGTGCGCGTATTGCATGATCCCGTCGCGGTGATCGGTCGGGCATACATGGCCGATCTCTTTGAAATATCGCGGCGCCTTGATGGCGGCGGCCATGATCGTTTCGAATCTATGCTTGTTAAAAAGGGGGTAGTGCGTGGTGGGGAAGTGCGAGGACTTTCTCAATACGTACAGCATGCGGTGTCCGGCGGCAATCTCTTTCGATTTCATGGCTCGGGTGATAGGAGTAGCTTCCCAAGTCTTCTCGCCTACTTCTTTGACAAATCTCATCTCGGAGAGAGGCCGAAGGATACGCGCTCAGAACTTGTCAGTCGGGGTCTACAAGACTAACGTGATACGCAGGCATACTTATCAATAGCTCTTCGGCCCCCGAAAGCGATGAGAGCTCCTCAACGTTTATTGGCCCATCGTGATTGTCAATATGCTCAAATAGATTCAAGTCAACCGCGATCCTAGCACTCATCGGTTGTGCAGTCTACCTTGTGTTAACCTCCGCAATAAGATCTCAAGACCGATAGAACTCACCGAGTAAGCAAGCTCGATGGCAACATTTTCCGGCTCTTCAAGTGTCAGCGTGAGCGCTTTGCTCAACCGCACAGCTTCTCGTCTCATCTTGGCATTGCTCCCGAAAGAATCATCGGCTATGAGACTACTCAGGTCCCCCAAAATCTCTTGGGTCTCTAGGTTTGCCATCTGGGATGCATACAAAGGTGATGAACGGTGAACAGTTCAGTGAATGATTCATCTGGAAAAATCCCGACAGACGGATTCTTTTATACCGCAACATGATGCAATCTATCAAGCGGCCTTATGATCACATCCAGCTTATTGGGGTGGAGGCTCAAGAAAGCTAACATTGAGATGGTATGAAAAAACCCCGCTTCGGCCCCCCCCCGCATTGTGCTGTGCTCTCGCGATCAAGTTAGATATACTCAGCGGTCCGTCACGTCTCGTGCAAGTGCATATAATCACCGGTAGCAGCCATCCATCAGCCAAACAAATAAACGTGTTCGGGGCCCAGTGTGGATATAGACTAAATCAAAGATCTTCACTATATATAGGCTATAATACCCAACTTCAGTAGCACCCTCTTCTTCGTCATACTCAAGTCATCAGAGGTATTCAGCGATGCAATAGAGTAAACTAGCTACATATATATCTTTAGGGCTTGACGTATAAACCCGTTTCTGGAAGGTAACGAGAGATTATATTTTCCTTTTTTCCTTTTTTTTTTAAAAAAACCCCGTTTTTATTACTTGAGTGGTATACAAGTAGATCAATCAAATAGCCTCAATCAACCATCGGAAAAATTCGCTTCCGCTCCAATATCTCTCTCCATCCTATCAATATCAATATCAATATTCAAGCGAAGCGAAGCCCTTGAGGACTATGATTGAAATCTCATGACTCTATGTATGCGCTTGCTCCTGCAGGCATCGCAAGTACAAATATCAGAGATAGAGATAGAGATAGCCAATTTCATACTCTACTCTACATTGCTCAGAACGCCATCGAGCTTCCTTCCTTCCGCTGCATATCAAGCTCGCTTCAACCTAACCTACCTACCTACCTACCTACCCACTTACCTACAGCAACAAAAAGGAATCCAGGACAATGATGTAATAGTAGGTGGCCCCACTATCACATGCGACTTTACACAGCTCGCCTATCGATCTAGCTGGGCATGTGGTGGTGTGGCGGTATTGACTTTGATATACTCTACTCGTAATTAGATGTATGATAATAACGATTTCTTTTCTTGTAGACGCGATCCAAGATCCAAGATTGAAGACTTTTCGGGAGGCTTGTTCGGCTTTCTATTTGTTATTTGTGATTTTCTTCTTCTGTACAGAGGATTCGAGCATTGGGGCGTATATACATATGTACTCGTACTCGTACACGCAAGCGTACGTCAAGCGCTACGATGGTCCGTGGCTTAATGGGGGTTGTGGTTCGAGTGAGTATAAGGTTGTGACTTTTCTTCTGGTGATATTTAAGCGGGACTACTCTAAACCAGACCAAACCAAACCAGGTCATCATGTCATGGTGTGGAGATGGAGGTGACATGAAAAGTCCTTGTGATGTTAATTAGTATTGGACTGGATTCAACTTCCATACATCCAGCAAGGATCTACAAACATACACATGAGTATCACCCCCGGCAAAAGTACGGGAGGGGTACGCTTATATTCTGACAAAAGGCTTTACTTTTGCGATAACGCTTCCACTTGCTATATTAACGTACATACACAAAACCAAGTTCCATAATCAAATTGTAAATGTAACGCTTGTGCCGTAAAAGAGCTGTTTAGAACAGGGTTAAAAGAGTTCTTAGAATTTACTACTCTTGACTATACTACGAGAGAGATATTGATATATATACATTATACGCATAAGCACGATATATGCACGGCACGTGCTCGCTAATCGAGCATGTAAACCGGAGCGTCAAGCACGTGAGCTGTGACAACGTGCATGTGCGCCGGAACGTCTGCTATATCAGCCGGGCGGCGGAAGCGTGACATGTTTAACAAAACGAACAATAGCTATAAGTATCTCGAAGATCTTTTAGAGGATAAAAGATTGTTTTGTAAAAGCTTTTTCTACTTTTTCTTTATAAAACATCTATTATTGTATATATTATAAGCGAATCGCATGGTCAGCGTAGCTATAGCTATAGATAGATCAAATCGATTATGAATTACTACTATTGAACTGGATTATAGGCTCGCCCACAGGGATAGATCGCTTACTCTTCTGACTGGCCGGTCCAAAAGTCTGGATTAGCACCTCATGCTCGCTTCTCATCTCATCTCACGACGATCCCGCTTTTTCCGTCTCCCATCTCCCTGTTTCCCAAATTCCAATCTCTATCTCTACAAATTAACAGGAAAAAAAGACACACACACATACACATACGTCAAAGAACTTCGCAGGAAACAAAGTCTCCCTTCATCTCTCCCACATCTCCACCTACTGGTACTCTCAGACAAGACTCCACAGCACCTCAAAAGCCCCACCCATTTTCTCATGAAAAGTCCCTCCACCTCCCAGCTCCCAGCTCCTCGACAACCAAGGATCCCCTCCAACGATCAAACCCGTGCGCCCATCTCCCCCCTCAACCCCACACACGATATCACGACAGAACTCTATGTCATCCCAGCCATCACCCCTTGAGAGCGCGGAAAAGAGAGGATCCCTAAATTGCGGAAAGGGAAAGATTTCAAGTGCCGGATGATTTTCGATTGATTTGTAAGCTGGTGGGTTGTAGTGCGGGTGGCAGGGCTGATAATTTCGTGGGGGAATATTGTGATGGGGGTGAGATGTTGAAGGGAGGGAGAATATCGCCGTCCATGCCATCAACCGATAATTTGAGGATTTCCAGATTGACGGCCAACGCACGTATTATATTGAAGTGGAGGAGGGTGAGTTAGGTAAGAGTCTGCTGGGATAGATGTATTGACGATCTAGACACTGAACGATCCAGAAGAGATAGTACGCTGAGGTCCATGCGATCAATGCAAATTTCCTCTTTTGTAGGAGGTAGCGCTGAAGGATCAAGGGTGATGGAACCTTGTGGTTCTATGCCTTTAGCCATTACTTCGAGTTTTCGCGATTCGGCTTTTCTACGTTGACCTGAACGGGGAGGTCAACACAGGCAATCGGTTAATCCAGAGAAGAAGGTGTACAAACGAGAAGCGCGTTGGTTCAACCGATTTTGCAGTTTCCTTCTCATCGCGCTACTACTGTAGTGTTCGTCTCAACTATTCGATAAATACTCAAGAATGAAATTGAAGATAAAAACGTCTCGTTTCGGGTTTAACTGTAAAATATGTACTCGCTTAATCATGATCTCGCATGAGCCCTTCAGCTTCATGGCCATCAGATGATCCTTCATGTGATCCAAAATCCACATGTCCATCGTCGGTGGCCTTCATCAACCCAGCCATGCGAATTGCGTCTTCTTGTCCCTTCTCAACATCTAACATCCAAAGCAAAGGAATAGGTAATGCGATTAGCACCGCCAGGAACCCAAACGCTGGGCGGATTTGTCCTGTTACATCTACAATCTTTCCAACGATTGCCGGTCCTACTGCTGAGCTCCCTTTGTCTGTGATGGCAAACAGGGCATAAAATGCAGCCTCACTACCAGGTGGTATCAAGAGGCCGTAAAAGGATCGACAGTACGAAGATAGACCACCCATAACCATTCCGTGAATAATGCCTAGGGGATAAATCTCGTACCATTTCTGTAGTCCACCCACTCCCCATGCCTGTACAAATGGTAGGAACCCAAGAAGTCCATACAAAGGAACCAATTCCAAAAGTAAGAGACAACACACGATTATGTGGTTCGTCTTCAACGTGAATCGTTTAGATATGATGGGCCAAACTGTGGCGCCAACTATTCCCGAGCTGGTAGCAACGATAGATAGCACTGCGACAGCAACAGTTCCCATCTGTAGCTCAGTCCTAGCGAACAGAATTGCGGTTGCAGAAATAGTGGCTACCGCATCCGAAAGAAGGAACCAAGCAATAAGGAAGACAAGAACTTGCCGAAGTTTGACGGCGATCTTAACTGTTTTCCACAGTGACTTCCAAGCAAAGATTGTGTACAATATGCAAGTGCGGATTAAAGCCCGCCCTTCGTACAGGGCTGTTGGAAGCGGTGGCCCAGGCCTATCTCGGAGCCACATGACTGATGGAATAGTAAATGTAAGCCACCAACATCCGGCAAAGAAAAGTACTGTTCGGAGAGGAAGCGTGGATGAAACGCCCGCCTTATTCATGAGATACAAAATAAGTATGCAAATAACCTGCACCGAAACTGCAGCCATGTAACCAATACCCACTCCTTTGGAGGATATCCTTGTGGAGAGTTGGAGATCTGAGGAATCAGCTTTGGAACCTAAATCAATCTGCTTTCCGGCCTCTCTGTGGAACTTGTCTCCCAGTTTTCCATTTCTTCGACCGGGGGAAATCGACTGAAGGGGAATAGACGAAGAGCCATTTGGATGACCTTCATCGCTTTGAACAACAGGATGGTTCAAAACAAGCAGCGGTAAGTAGGAATTCAGAATGACAAATGAGCACCCAAGACAAACAACACAGATCACAGTCAAAAAAGATCCAACCACAAAGATTTGGGGAACCACGAGAAGGAACAGCATGGCAGACACAGAGCCTGTAAATCCAAATCCCGCCAAAAGCTTCTTACGCCAGGTCCCTGTACATTGTCAGATAAAAATAGATCTTAGGATGCAAAATAATCATACCGTGATCAGCAACCGAGCTGACGGAGACCAGGGCTAGAGCCTGCATGAACACAGAAGCAGAAAAGGTATACATGGCAAAACTGGCTGTTGTCAATTCAGTACCAAACACGGTGATCACACATTGATGCGTATCGGCGCCTTCAGATCTCGACATCAATGCGTTGACGGTGGCATTTGCCATGGCGGTTGCATTCCTCGCCGTACAAGGGGTGACTTTGTCAGTAAAAAGAACGCCCTGCTCACGAGCAAGCTGTTCCAACGTAACTGGTAAAAATGAACCTGCACCCTGTGTCAGCTTCTCGATGCGTACAAGGTCGGAACGGAAATCATGACTTACCAACCGCACACACAGCGAAAACCTCAGCCGCGAGCCCATAACAAAAAAACCCCCTCAGCTCTCGATCCGTCGTTGGACTCGTATCTTCCGCTGGGTAGCGTGGGGCGCGCAGCCCAGAAGCGCCATCTTCCATGAATGTTAAATTCTTTGCGTGGCTATCATTGATAGACATGTATATGTGTATGTGTATCAAAGCGTAGGTGAATAAGTCTTAATGCAATGTAATGAATGATATGGTTCTTCGGACAGAAAATGAATCCAAGTTACACCTACCTATATATGATATGATATGATACGTGAAGTGAGGTGTGATGTGATGAGATGTGTAAAGGAGGATGGAGGATGGAGGATGAGAAAGGTGTTGGTTTTTCCTGATTTCGTCTCCGTCTTAGTGTATCGATGTATGTATCGGGACGAGCGGGTGTGGCGCGCATCCGGACTTTTGCCGGATCATTAATTCAAAGCGGCTTGGAAGGTTGAAACATCGTTCGCTCATCAGATCTGGTGGATCGCGTCGGTAGTTGAGGTTTATATCCTCGCAGCAGAAAGTGCAAAGACTGGTCGACGTCGCGTGCAACGGGGGTCCAGCACAGGATCACCGGTATCAGAGCATCGAGGCATCAGCGTCTCGCATCTCAAGGACGGCAGGATTCCGTGTCTCTCAATAATACTCGAGTATATATTGCGGCACTCTAATTATATCATATAATATTATCTTCAATCCTTATAAATGATTATGAGACAGACTCCTTATTAAGCTGAGCTTACCTCACCTTACTGGTCCTGGTGAAGGTTCATAAAGTCCCATCAGTGGGCGCTCAATTCTCCATGGCCGAAGAAAACCGCCAATATTATGATTTCTTTTCCTTTTTTCCCTCTTGTCCCTCTTTTCTACTCCTGGAAGAATAGATCGAATGAATCATCTTTCAGACTTACGGAGCGGTCCATGCATATTCCAGTACTTCGTATATCTACCCGACCGATGGCATAAGTGATCAGTGCTGGGGAAATTCCAAAGGATCACTCATAACCGCAAGACCAAGACCCGGCTCGATTGATGAAGTCTATACTTTGTACTCTATACTCGTAAATAGGGCATTATTCTTGTCTTCGATTTTCACCCACGGTAATCTCCAATCGTTCTCCTCGCTGCTCTTTTGCTCGGAATCTCCCCTACGAGCTTGGAACGTACTCTTCACCGTGACAATGAGGATAGATAGGGCTGACAAGATAGATTCCCGGTTCCGTTCTCCCATTTACTCTTATCGATATCGGGTTGGATAATTGTGATATTATTACAGGCGGGATCGAGGTGATCGGCCACAACCGCACGTATGATTGCCTGACCTCCAATGGATCCTCGTTTCATCCAAGTATCTGTGCTTAGCGAAAGGGGGGGTGGTCGGGAGCTACTCGAGTAAATAGCCATACTTTTGCAAGAGAAGTTTCCAAACAAGTCGAGTAGTGATACCTAGGAAGTATCATCATTTATGGAGTGGATTCCAAGACCCGAGATCAAGCCACATCCGACAGACTATTCAAACCGTGGAAAAATTTAGCACGGTCTGCATATTATCTGTAGACTGTCTACGAGTACCGTGTACTCACTCTACTCTAGGAAGAGCAAGCGTGTTGAGATCTGAAAGCGAAACCGACCAGCTCCATCCTACTCAATCTAGACGACGAGCATGGTCAATCACGCCATTCACCAAATGCACGATGCGACAGCTCCATCCTCGAGTCTTTGTGGGGGGATTATTCGACCGCGGCTCGCTGAGATCGCATTCTTGAACTTGTTTTGTAGATGCGAGGGACATCGGGAAACTGCCTGCTGATGTGCCCATGAGGATCATGGGGTACCGCCATAACAACACTCGTCAGCACCGAAGCTGCTGCTCGACGGCGTTCATTTTCATTTTCATTTTCATCCTGGTTCATCATGCATGCTGTTACCAAGATCCATGAGGAAACGGACACAGGTGGAGAAAAGGACGCAATGGGAGCTGTCGAGGACAGGTAGGGATTCAGTGGGCGCAAGGGTGAACATCATTATGATTGCAACGCAAGCCCACCACCATGCCCTCAGAACGAGAAAGTAATTCTCGTCAAACATAACGCCACCGAGGGCCGAGGACAAAACTGTGAGTGCAAAGATCGCAAGACTACATACAGAGCATTCGATGGGTACCACCACTCGAAATTGGCAATGGCAACGTCCCGTTGACAGCGGCGAATATCTCAGCTACATCTCCCGAATAATTTAAATTGGCCAGTGAGCTTTTGGAGAAAATTATCGAAGCCTTCGCGACTATCAGGAAGCAGTCCAGGTCTCAAAGGTACAAGATCCAGAAACAAGAGAATGGAGTCGCGGTGTGGGGTTCTAGTAATGATTTGGTGGGCTTCATGTCACAGTATGCAATATTGCTCTGAAATGGCAGAAGAAAGGAAAACAGGGGGGAAGTAGTCCAAGTGGACGGTTTACAGGAATCGATGTTCGAATCGATGGCCCAAGACGTCGGGGAGTTCGCGGGTCGCGTAGTCGCCCTGTTTCCTGCTGCGAAAGAACGACAGATGGCTCCTTGTGGGTAAAGCTCTTGTCGAGGAGCTTCGGAATGGAGGCCATGTCTTCACAGATGTTAATCTTGGCGGTGATACGAACGCTTCTGGCATCGGGAGCAAGAGACACCCCTACAAGATATTCACGGCGGTAGATAACGGTAATGTATGTTAGCAACGTTAACCATCAAGGCACAAGTGGGTTTATTTTGGGTTTGCAAAGTCTGATGGCAATCAAAGAGGGAAATGACGGCCTAAAGAGTATCATATATCCGTGAATGACCATAGCCCGATCGTAACTCAAAGATGCAGCGCTTGTAGCCCCTCAAATCCCGAATCAACTGTCCAGCCCCAGACGACAGAATAGTGTCGCGCCAATAGTAACCACTCCTCAACTTCATCTAAACCTTCAAGCCTATCCACTCTCTCTCTTTCCCTGCCTGAAACCCAATTCTCCCAAACATCTTCTATGCTCACAGCATTGATGCTGCCATCTACAGCACCGAATCCAAGACCTACTAACCTATCTTTCTGATCCTGTAGCGTCTTATATTTCTGCACTGTGGGCATGACAATTCCTCTCGATGCAAGGTTTTCTACCATCATCTGCCCAAATGCATCGTGTACTCCGACTGGCTCATAAAGAACGATTCCAATGCTTGGAATCTTGTCTGTGAACCACTTTATCACATTCTGTGCCGTATCTACCTCAAGATAACATAAACAACATTCTGATATTATTAGTGTAGGTAGGTCGTGTTTGATACCATGCAATGAATCGAGATCTACTATAGCTGGCAATTTTCGAAGGTCCAAAGGATGGCACACATAACTGACATCTGTACGATCATCAAGAGTGCGACTAAATCCCCATTCCATATCTCCCTGTGACCCGCCAGTTATAGTGGATTCTGCAGCTGTTCTATCTCTCTGTCCTATCTCAATGAACTTTTCGGTGCCAACGAGGTCTGCATGGTTTTTTTGTACTAATTGGCTTTTGGCAGCACACACGGACGGGAAATCAAATTCATGGTAAATGGCATTCTTGTGCAAGTCCTTGGCGCGCAGACGAAAATAGCGAGTGTCTGTTCCTGCCCCTAAAGAAATTATTTGTTTTGGCTGTGGAGCAGAATTGTCGCCTTGCGATAGAAAGCTTTCGATGAGGAGGTCCAGAGCAGTAGTGCGTGAATATGTGCCTATCTCAAGTCACAGATTAGCTGCTTCCGAACGGGTCAGTGGACTGCACTCGCAGAAACGAAGGCCAACGAACCTCTGTTTATGATTGGCAGCCTTCGTGTTCCACTTCCATTGACGAAATAACGAGCAAATGGGTCACGGAGATACCCAAGATCAACTGCACTGAGGCGAGACACAGCTGCATCTGTATCGGTACCTTGAATGGCGTTATCTCTACGATTCGAAGAACCCCCTAAACAAGGGTTCGAAGGGTCTCGTAGGCCCTGGCCTCTACCTTTGCCACGCGACCGAGGTCCGCCTCGCAATGAGAGGAGGTTTGGTATTTGTTGCGCCGACATTATTTAAGTATATATTCCGTGTGAACCACGAAGCTAGGTTTCAGATGGCTGGGATTATTGAAAGCTTCTGTTGCTTGAAGTTGTGTGGAGCACGGTAGAATGCAAGGCTAAGTACTCGTATGTGTTGATGCGAGGCTGAAGATCTGTGGCTAGTCTCACGTGATCAACGACATGTAGTAAGCAATTTCCTGGTGGTTGAATCTTGCTAACCGATTCGGCCAACAGACCGATAACCTTACACACAGATCTAGACACAATTGTTCCACAAGGCAACGACAGCCAGATTTGAATGCAACATTTACCATCAACGCTAAAAGAATAAAGATGCAATATGAATATCAAATTCAATGCCACACAAGATAAACCAAGATCCTCAGCCTCGATGTGGATTGCAAGATGCATCCAGACCAGTACAGGTAGTAAGCCGGCTGCCGGTATCAAGAGGATCGGATTGTTGCACAGTACTCCCAGAGCACAGTCTGATCCAAGTTGGGAGATCTATGTGAGACACATCTTGAATCTTGAATCTTGAATCTTGGATCTTGATGCATCGCGGGCGAAATTGTCAAAAGGGGCGTGATCTTCTTTCGTCGGCCATAGTTGCAAAGTTGGTTTTATCTCCGCAATCGCTTGTGTGTTGCCTCTCCTGAAATTTATCCGATATCTACCAAGATTTGCCGAAGGTTTGGCTAATCCAGGTAGATAGGTATCTATCCGTCTGCCTAGATCAAGATCCGCATTCCAGTTGATTTTCCATACCAAAACAACAATCTGAAGAATGCTTTCTCATTATACAGTCAGTACTGTGCCTTCTTTTCCTTTCCTTATAAACCAAATGCAGTAGTGCTGTACTATAAGTTTCCGAGTATAGGTATGTAACCATTGAACTATGGCGTTCTGAGAGAAGGGGGGAGGGGAGATATAAACAAGAAGAAGGATGCAAATCTCTTAAACGAAGAGCCTTTTTTTTTACGTAGGTCGTTGCAATTTCAACTTCCCCCCCCCAACGGCCAAGAGAAAAACACAAGGATCGAGAGCTTATCTCTACATCAGCCCTAAGCTTTATTTGGTCCATTTAATTTAAACTATTTCACTTTCACGTGTTTTGCCGTTGGTAGATCTCTCCATTTAAATACCCACTTCTCATTAGCGTCAGGAACACTGCATATGGCTTTTTTTTACTCCAATGATATCATGAAATTTACGGATAATAAAGCCTAATTAGGTTTTCAATTTTGCAATTTCCTAAACCGTCTGATGAGATGGGGTGGAAAAATAGGAAGAGGAAATGGGGAAATGGCGGAAGCCTTGACCTTCCGTCCTATATATCATTCGTTATACGTGTGTGACCTGTACTGGAAGCGCAGACTAACGAACGATTCTCGATCAACCCACGTTCACTCACCTACATCCTACATCTTTTCATCCTCAGACTTCTCTTCAACCTTCAGTGTGCTCAGTCCTTACTCCCTTCTTTGGTCGCTCGTCGCCATTACGCTCATTATATATGCTACTGATAGCACCTCACTCCTTCCGAAAAGTACTCGAGTAATTCGTCATTGACTTCAGTAATATTGTTGGAATCATTGATTGGATGGAAATTACAACGCGCCAAACTTTTACCCACACATACGAAAGAAGACGATATAATTACATACAAAACCCGTTCCATATCAGAGAATTTGAAACCCGAGGAGAACTGGTCAATTATCGATATTACTACTTTGTGCAATGAAATTCTTCAATATACCAACCGCCATTGCAGCCGTAGCAATCTTGTCAATACCTTGCGAAGGCAAGCTCGGCCATGGGCTTTCCCATCTTCACATTTTAAAAGAGCGACATTCGCATAATGGGATTCATGCATCACCACGAGCAGAAGACTCAGGGGAATCGTTGCAAAAGCGCGGGACTTGCGCATTTCCAACAGATGCTGGACTGGTTGCTGTTACGCCTGGTTCTATGAATGCTGGATGGGCAATGAGCCCTGATCAGGCTTGCACTCCAAATTCATACTGCCCATATGCTTGTCCTCCTGGACAAGTGATGGCGCAATGGAATCCAAAAGCCACTTCATACACTTATCCATTATCTATGGTATGTTAGAATGATCGCGGGCCTTTATGAATTACTAAACTTTTGCAGGATGGAGGATTATACTGCGACTCAGATGGTAAAATCAACAAGCCATTTTCCAACCAACCTTATTGCGTACCCGGAACTGGTACAGTTGGAGTTGTGAATAGCTGTGGTGGAAGCGTTTCGTTCTGTCAAACAGTTCTACCTGGGAATGAAGCTATGTTAATTCCAACAGCAGTCGATGGATCCTCTCAATTGGCGGTTCCAGGGACAAGCTACTGGTGTGAAACTGCAGCTCAGTATGTATTAATTGTTGTATAGTTAATCCAAAAAACTGATCATTTACAGTTATTACATCAATGCTCCGGGAGTCTCAACTTCCGATGCTTGTATCTGGGGCGATGGCTCGAAACCCATTGGAAATTGGGCCCCATATGTTGCTGGAGCCAACACAGTTGCCAATGGTGATACCTATGTTAAGATCGGCTGGAATCCTATTTGGACAGGCTCCTCGCTTTCCAAGACCATGCCTACTTTTGGCATAAAGATTGAATGTTCTGGGTCTGGTTGCAATGGACTTCCATGCTCAATTGATCCATCGGTTGCCGGGATTGGAGGAGTTACTAGCTCCGACAAGGCTTCTGGCGCTGGAGGCGCCAGCTTTTGTGTGGTTACTGTTCCTTCAGGCTTGACGGCCGATGTTGTGGTTTTCGAGCTTGGCAGTTCTGGCTCTTCAGCTTCGTCGCCGTCCAAGGCTGCTTCAAGTAGTGCTTCGCCGAACTCAACGCCAACGCCAACTGCAACGCCCGAACACAGCTCATCGTCTTCGATTCCCACGACGTCATCTAATTCGCCCCCATCAACAAGTAGCTCACCTACATCAGCATCAGCATCAGCATCAACATCTACATCTTCATCCTCATCCTTCTCTCCCTCAATCTCTTCCTCGTCGAATTCAATAGAAGCGAGCCTAACTTCCTCTCTTTATATCCATACGACGAGCTCCGTCTCTGCTTCCACCTATCCAACAGATGAGCCCCACGTGTTTGTCCAAGCTGGAAATTCTACTGGCGGTGCGTCGAGTACCTTCATAGCACAAAAGGTTTCCGCTACCGGTAGTGGCTCTGTACCAATGAGCCCAATAGCAAGTGCTACCGCAACGACATCAAGCGAAAATAAATCTGCAGCTACAGCCACTGAGGTATCAAATTCGATGTTTGGCCTCGTCCTACTCCTTGCTATTGGTTGCCTGATCTAAGCACTACCATCCGATGGTATTATGGTCTTCTTCCGACTGTAGAATATCGCATTTTCTGGATCACTTTTCAACATACACCTCCTAATACGTCTGGACCACGTAATACCTTCTTCGGCCTCGCCGCACTTATTATGACTTCAGTTTCTGTCCTCCATATACATATACTACTTATCCTTAACGCAACGCCTACTTCACTTCCTGTCAATCATTTCTTCATTTTTGCACATAACATTCAACAATTACACAGAATCTCTTATTACTGCTAGATGCGACACTTCCCAACGTTGTCTCGAACCACTCTTTTGCAATTTTCCTTCGATTTATACCCTTATGTTTGCTCGATATTTTATTACGGATTGGGGACTCCGGGGGAGGCGGAGTGCGATGGATTTAAGGCTTTTTGCTTTCTCTCTCTCTTTTACGATTGGTATATGTGATTGATGTTCATACACGATTCATTTGGCTTGGATTTAGAAGCCATCTACTTCTGGGAAGTTTCAGGTGTGTTTTTGGTAAAGACGGATGAGGTTTTGAAACAAAGTTGGCTGGAGTGAGCTTTACCTGGTGGGTGGCATGGGGACGGGATGAGCTTTACACGATATAAAATGAATGCTTGTTCATGAATGGTGGGATAACGGGTTGTGTAAACAGATGGATGGAAATGGAGAGATGCGGTCATAGGAGTAGTGACGTGTGGCGCAAGATGGAAGGAGGGGAGATGGATGGTAGTTCTACTATGTAGTGACGGAATGAATCGAGATGTTGTTCCGAGATTCTCAAATTGTGCTATGCTGATTCCTTTCTCCTTGCTATTTATTCGTGCCTCGGAATAAAAGGAAACTCTTGTGTATATTTTGGGAAGGCCCGAATAACTGTATCAGCAACAGCTATTTGTTGCTATGTCGCTACTTTTCACAAATAGCGTTCCCCTCAGGACCAGCAGAGTTCTAGGCTTCAAGAGTGCAGTTGAGACTTGGAGACTAAGAGTTCGGAAGGAGCCAAGAAAGTGTCCCAGGTATCCATTGGAGCTATGATAGCGGGCAGTGGAAGAAGTCTTCCCTTAACTACATCTTGATCTCTTGGGCACCATTGTTTGGAGATATCCTGCCACAAAGTATACCAAATAATCAAAACACCAGCTTTATGACCTAGTAAAAGTAAGTAGAGCGTCTGCGTGTCGCTCCTTCCCAGTTCAAAATTTTCTACCACCACTCCACCTTACCTGCCTCATCTGTAGTAGGTTATTTTCTGCTGTAACTTGGGCTTCTTCTTTATATCTATAATTGTTATTCCAAAACATTCTTCCCTCAACTCACAATTTTGCTTGCTTTGCTTTGATTTTTATGATGTCTGACAAAAGAACCATCCAAATGGTTGCCCTTCTTCTGGAAGGGCGGCTGCTGATTAACGGAGTTGTTTGCTACACTTGTACTTTGCCCATATCTACAAGTCCATCGTCATTAAGCTGCGATGCTTGTCAAAGAGTGAAGTAGGTTGGCCCCCTTCAGCATTTGGATTGCAGTCTGGGGAGACTGTCACCATAGCTTCTCTTGATGGGTTTTCGTATGCTGATTATATAACAAGATACTGTTCGGAAAAATGCTGGGCTAATGATCCTCCAACGGATGGTCATAAAGCCGTTTGTTTAGATCTAGTCGCTCAAAATAGGTCGCAGAAGGAATGTGGTCCAAAAACTTGGGGTGAACGTTACCGAGAAATTGTAAGACATGATGATCATTGTCTTCTTGATGACATGCTTAATAAAATTATCAGTCACAGCACAGTATCAAAAGCCTCCCAACGAACAACACTGAGGACGCCAAAGTTTTCCTCAAGTTTACATTGTGAGTTGGAGAAAGCTTTGCGGTGCTTTCATGTATCTGAACTACTCTAACACAAGTAGCTTCCAAGAGTTCTGTGTCGATTGCTATCGGACCAAGTTTGAGCTTCAACAAGGTCATTCTCTGAAAAGCTGTAAAAATTGTTTTCTTGTGTTTATCTGCGACGGTTGCATGCCGCTCAAAGAGCCCAACGACGAATATATCTGTTCGCAATGCACAGAGCCCGGAAGTTCCTTGTACCGGGAGAGGAAAACGGCATTAGATACTGGGATCGGATTCCTATACCATGTGATGTGGGGGCATCGCCTCCCCTATTATCCATGCTCCAGAACAGAGCGTCCGCCTTTCTGCTTCGGAGGAATATTTGAGAAGCCACGCCAGTCGTTCCAGTCGCTTTCAAGTATTGAAAGTTGGTATGATTACTATTACACAATGGCACTTCGATACTGGATTGGTGAGGAAATTGACAAGGAAACTCTTTTGCCGCTGCGTGAACAAGCAGCGGGAATCACATATCGTCATTTTTACCTGAATTCAACCGAGGGACTTTCATGCGTCTTAACAATTTATGCAGCCCTTGAAAGGGCTCTTGCTACCAGTAAATTGAGCCTTTCTCAGAGGACACGGCTAGAAGTCCATGTTATAGATGCCACGGATGAAATTCTGGGGGTATTTGATGACGAGACCTTTCTACATCTGCTTCCTTCTCTCAAGGCCATGAGGTGGGTCTTTGTATTTACCCTCCCATATCCTCTTGCTTCTAAGCAAAGAAGAGTCTGCGATGATTGCGTGAATAAAGGACGGACAATTAGTCGGCATTTTGTCCACATGGATAGCTACGTGGGATCGACGAAAGATCTAGCGGTTGTTTTCGATTCGGAAATCTCCTCCAAACCAAAGTACTACCCGATCTTGAAGCACCTCATCTCTGGATCTGTCATTGGCGAATTCTGCACGGTATTTACCTCTTGTAGGGCAGATACGATGGCGCAGGAAACGAGCTATTTGATTAAACTCGGAGCCGATTTAATAGTGAGAGGCGAGGAAAATAAGTGGCAGTCGAAACGGCCAACATTTAAACAGTGTCGGGAGAATGCGCATATGATTTCCTACGCAAACAAGTATTGGTGGATGATTAAGTCAGCCATGTAAATAGGTGGAAGGGCGATTCAGTTTCGGAGGCCTAGATGAAGTTTCTAATAATGTATTATCAAAGCACTCTTACCTGCTATAATATATCCGATTAAAAATTTCTATTATTCATATTTGAATTCCTCGCTCAGAATGTGAAATGATACTCATCTAACATAGGCTGGAGCATATAAATTTCCCTCATCTCTATGATGAAGTCGCAGAGATGTATTCTCATCGGATATTCTTCGAGATCACCATCTGCATCTTAGACACTCGACAACCGAATGATCTCTCGGCCTTGCTCGAGTAGATACCTCATGGCACTCCCTGACGATCAAAATTAAATTTCTCAGCCCCATAACCTCTCAGGCTGAAACTCTCGGATCGATATCCTACTCTACCTCTATGGGTGGGCACAAGAATATCGCAAGCTCAAGCATCCAACTATGTCGCGTGACAAGTCTGGCTGCCAATCTTCCAGAGTAGTCTCCCTTCGAAGCTAGGTAAATATATGTTTTCATCTGATTCGTTTCACGCTTGGGTCTTGGATCTTGGATCTTGTGTTTGGCTTTTGGTTCCAGCGTCTAGACTAATTGGCGACGATCACTCGAGTAGATGTATGTGCAGGTGAAAACTGGGCCAGGTCTATTTTTTCCAAGAACCCTGAGTCTCAATGGTGGGTGTCTAGTAATATCTGTTCGAGATTTGGGGAATATATATATATATATGAATCGAGTACTCGAGCATTTTAGCTCCTCGAACAATCACATCATGAGTTGCGTGTCCGCTTCGAGAATCCGAACACCTCGGGTGTTGAGACGGGATGCGAATGCTGTAGGAAGGTTCATTGGTTAATTAGGTGCGACTTTCTATGGAAAATTGCGTGATGTACGAGTATTCGCGAGTGTTCGTGATAGATGGATAACCTCACATGGGATCGGCAAGATTGGATGGATGGAGGGGGGGCAAATCATGAATCCACATGTTTGCCTGTCATGCACGAGTAGCTTTGACCCTGCGTCCTTCGATCATCGCTGCACGATAATTAGATGCACGAGTGGCGATCCTGTAGATCGTCGCGGAGGTTTTCGTCCCGACTCGAGGAGAGTGGCGGGTGGTGGGTGGTGGGTGGTGCAGCCGTTCTCCCTCCTTGTCGACAATTTTACTCATCACAATGCCAAACTGTCAACAGTCAGTGCTCTGTTGAGAAAGAAAACCCCCGTCCCAATGCTGCCAAAAATGCTTTGACATGAAAATTTAACTCATAGAACCAAATGGAATTCTCCACTCTAATGAGAAATTTCGGTTGCTTTTTTGGTTTGACATATACACATATGAGTACTCCAATATATATAATGGAGATTTTGGCCTGAGCGTGCCAGACCCCTTTTTTTGTATGGGGGCTTGAATTTCAGATTCTGTTGAAGGGAAATGTGGAGAGGGGAGCCGGTGGAGAGAAGATAGATGATCTGGGTGTTTCGTGAAGAGAAAAATGGATTGTAGAGTATGATCATGATTGCATTTTTTATTTAGGGGTTGTCTTCGGCTACATTAGCGATCTGTATTCGAGTAGGGGTCTTTTTTAATCAATTCGGTGTTTAGGAACATTTGGATCGATGGTGCGGCAAACCAATGGACTTAGCATATTACTCGAGTAGAGTAGATCTATTAATCTACTGAGTAAATCCACTACTCGAGTATACAACATAAGAAAAACCATTAAATCAATGTACTCGAGTAGTGAATTCAAGATTGGGTTCTCATGAATTGTTCTAACCCCCTATTGTCGAAGCTCCCATGGGGCGTTGTTTGTGTCCGAACACCGACCCGCTCCTTGATTCGTATGCAACTGCTTGCCTTCAAAACTAACTGCTCGTACAAGCTGCGCGTATAAACATCCTAACCGGCGTTTGTAGCTATATATGAACGGGTCTCTGGTCACAGGCTTTGCCACACCTTCGTAACCCTCCAGCTTGTAAATATTGACGTGTATCCCCCAGTCTCTGTATTCAAGTAAGAGCCTCTAGATTCATCCAAGGCCCCCTGCTCCAACCCAGCTCATTCAACCAATCTAGGTTTCCAAACGTCCCCACATCATCCCCAATTTCATCTAGGTCACCTACCCCCATCCTCCCCACTTCCATATCCCCATTTATATCTCCATTCCCAAACCTGGTGAACCCACCATCAAGCGATCCCATGCCACTTCTTCCCCCATCCTGTCCCAGCACATGCATGTGAGGTCCCACTCCATAATTCAAGATATGATCCAAGATCCTCCTCACCAACTTACTCATCCTCCCACACACCTGGTAATTTCCCGCACTCGGTCTGACCCACGCCAAGAACCCTACCAACAAACTTAAATTTTGCAAAATCTGCGATTTAGGAAGCTTGATAGAAGAACCACGTGGGGCTTTCATCTGTTTGAGGAATTCCACGCACAGGACACCACTGGAGGGAACACCCCAACACATGAGCATCCAATCGTAATCGTGGTGGTGTTCGACGAAGCGGTCGCGTTGTACCCAGAAGATAACAGTTAGTTTGAGCATTTCGAGGGCACAGGATACCATGGATTGACCGGAAAGGAGGAGCGATTCATGGGCTAGACGTTCGAGGGTGAGACGTTGTTCGAGGTATGTGAGACGGAGACAGATGCGACGCCAAAGAATGTCGTCAGATAGAGAAGGAGAATTTTCGTCGCTGGGGTGATAGTGAGTGGATCGGGGGAAGCTCTCGTAGGTTTGCTGGAGACGGGTTAGGAGTTCTGCGATGCGGTTATCACTGGCGCCACCCATCAGGGTCACTTCAAGAATTCCGCCGATAATGATGGCCAAGTAGCCATGCGCGCGAATGTAGGCTGCGTTTGTGAATTTGCCCTCTTGGTTCCAACCGTTGGCATCCAATTTATCCGCAGCAGTTCTTATGGCTTCCGGACCTTGAGTAAGTACTTCGTCCTCGATATCGAGGGGAAAACGGAAATGAGTATAGCGATAACTTAGTGCTGGTGGACGACCTGTTAGATGCGAGGAGCTTTTATCCAATTTGAAGATTATTGTACATAGACGTCTTTTAGATTCGGACAAGAATGTAACAGGCCCATCACTATCCGCTTGTCGATGAAGACCAAGTGCAGTTGACATGCTAACAAGATCCCCGATCTGTCTCCAGACCTTTAAACTCGTATCGCCCATGATAACAGTGGAGAGCATTAGGTTCTTAGTCAAGAGCCCAACCATGACAATGTTAATGTAGTCCATATAATTGCACAACGCGATGCATACTTGAAGGCAATCTTGTAACTCTGCTGCAAAATGAATTCGATCCCTTCTCTGTCCATTCTGAGTAGCGAAGAAGGGATCTCTCTCCGGTAGTGACAATACAGAGTGACACAGAGCTGCAAATACAAGTCCCACAGATTCCCATCTCATATTAGCTCCCGTAATACACTTCAACCAGGGCTGATAATCATCAACCTCCTGTAGAGGATGCTCGGAGTTCTTGCATAGATGAGTAGATATACGTTCAACGTCTTCAAGGTTTCTGGGTTCTCGAAGTTCTCTTTTCCACGTGAACCATAATGAATGCGCTACATGTACCGAAGCTTTCCTTGGAATATAAGAATTACAATCAGTCATCTTTTCTAAGTACCATTTTAGCAAATGGTCACAGGTTCGCCGGTCAGGAAGCTGTTGCAATATCTTGATTCCGAGCTGAATTCGAGGAGAACTATCGAATGTATTTCTGGGGCGCATGAGGAAGTTATGAGCCTGGAGACTATCATAAGATGGGAGTACACCGAAGTCATTGAAGATTTGTATATCATTGCCGATATCATTCCGGTTCTCCTCGAATACAGTTGGGCCGAAGAAGCCTCCTGGCTGGATTCGACCGGGCTCAGTAGGTGGCCTAATATCTGGAGGAAGCAAAGATTCATGCGTAGATATACTAGAAGGGTTTGGGGTGGCAGTTGGTAATGTGCTATGCTCATACTCCATGCCTGCATTGGAATCTGCTGGAGGTTGTTGGCGCGCCTTGGGCGGCGTGAGGTATATACATCTTGTCGGTACTTTCCGTCGCTTACATAGATCACATATGGGGAGACCGTGATCACAAGATCTCTTGGCTTTCCTGCATGGCTCGCAAGCTCGATGCCCGCCCTTCCCTCTCCGTCGGACAATCTCGTGCCCGTTTTCTTTGCGGGTAGACATATCCATTGAAGATATACTCGATTGGATTATTTCATACACTTATTGCATTTTATGACGATATAGACCAAGGATGTGTTATGATATGAGATAAGACCAGGAGGAACAATGAAATCGTGTGTCAGGGAAAAGGCATGACTGTCGAGAGGCGTGGTGGTGATGGTGGTGATGGTGGTGATGGTGGTGATGGTGGTGATGGTGGTGATGGTGGTGATGGGGAGGGTGGTGAGGAGAGAGAAGACGTTTGTAACGGAGTTCAATCTCGGCGCTCGGAGGAACCTTAAACTCACTTAAGGTTGAAGAGGTCCTGGCGCCAAAATCTTAGAAAATATGACAACCTCAAGATTTCCTCTTCAGCCTCTTCTCAATTGTGCCCACGTCACTGATTTCTTACTAACATCAGAAGAAGGTTCTTCGGGATCTGAACTGGAAGCAGGATATCATCACGAGAATCAAACTGTGGCGTGGTGTTGGGAGCATCGCAAGCAATCATTCATCTATGCGACTTCCAACATCGCAAACCTCTTGAAACCGATATGAATTGCGGCAGAAATTCTAATTTCAATTCTCCGACTGTCTTGGTTGGTAGAGCGATTCAAATATACAAGCAGTTCCAAACGAAAGTCTGTTTCCGTAGGTGTGTTTCTGCGTTTGCTTCACAAGAGTCTCCGGAATGGCATAGAGTCACATCAGGAACGACAGCAAGTGCTTCAGAGAACCCAATCCCTTCCACTCTGGCTAAAGGTATGAATCGTCAGCAGCAGATGTCAGACCACCTGAGCAGGCGCTCGAAGTGATGTAGCATGGCCTATGACAACATGCCATTGTTGATACTGATTTTCTGCCCCCGCGGTATGTCGGCCCCAAGAATCTACAAGAAACATCTTAACTTAGTCTAGTTGGGAACACTCTACTCTAGATGGATCGTACATCGCAGCCGTGGGATTTTTGTCCCCTGAGCATTCCAGGACAGGCCAGTAGCTGTACGGCAGAAAATGTCGAATACTGCCTTGCCCCCCTTTCTTCTATTGAGCAAATTGTCCATGCCTTTGACAATTCCGGAACATGCATCTTAATGCCGGCAAAAAAACATTGATTGAAGTAATCATGGATCGGGTTCTGGGAAACGATCAACTTCGCCATTTTCATGACTCATTTCTTTGAAATTTCTTGGAGGCTGCCTCGAGCCGGCATGGATCGTACGGGGATGAATTCGCAAGAGAAGGGAAAAGATCTTCGCAGGGTCATTGCTAAGAGCAAAAGTAGCGTGTATTATTGCCCGATACTTCGATGGATGCGTGATTCCATATCCCAAGTTCAGAGCATGAGACACTCGTTTTGGGATATATTGGTTTTGTATATAGGGAGATGGTATGAGATGGATGAGATGGTATGCCTTAGTAAAGGTTAAATGACGGAATAACCAACTTCTCGTCGGCAATGACGCTTTTGGTCATGTAAAGGCTGACATTTTCTCGAAGCAGTCAGATCCATCAAACAAGCTTTTTCGACGTCTGTCCGTACCTGATTCAAGGGAAGTCAATGTTTCACCGACACACATAAAAGTAACAACGCAAAGTTGCGATTGGCCAAAGTTAGGTCTCTGGCCATCAGATTCATGCTCTTCATGTGGATTCCTCGGCTGCATGGAATTTGGTCTGCACACAGCTAGCTATACTGAAACGCCATGGAAACAAAGTATGTTGTTTCAGGCAGGGTTTAGATCACGTGAAATTAATCTAGGAAGGATTTCCTTGCGCATTGAGTATTTGCAGTGGCTCATGCGACGAAGAGTGATCGGCCGAGGTTTCTTTTTTACTCTTAATCGAGACTCCATCACGAAACAGAGGGTCTGGTATTCTAGCCTCAAGCTCCTCCCCGGAACACAAATGATCGACAGCGCCACTTTTGGCATTTCGCGCTTACCGGTCATGGAGTCACCCTAAGAGCTTGCTTATTCGCAACAAGGGCGATGTGGGGAATCTATTGTAGAGATCGGATTATTGGGACAACCTTATATAATGTCCATTTCCCATCAACTTCACCTGCATCATCCATCATTCTTTGATACACCCAATCTACATTCTTTTCAAGCCTCACTCTTTTCGGGCTTCGTTCTTTTTCATCAACGCTAGTACTCAATACCATAAACAGCTGTGCTGTATATCATTCTTTCATTATGCATTCCTCTTCTATCGTTTTAGGCCTCGGTCTCACAACCTTGGTATCAGCCTCTGGATACTACCCACGAGCAAATACCGGCTGCGTTAGTGCTGGCGCAGTGCACATGATTGTTGCACGGGCCAGTACCGAACCTGCCGGTGAAGGTGTTATCGGTGCCGTAGCCACTATGGTCAAAAATTCACTCCCAGGCTCGGATTCCGAAGCAGTTGTATACCCAGCTACCCTCCAAGCATACACGACTTCCGAAGCAGCTGGTGTGACAGCCATGACAAAGCTCGTCCAGGACTACGCGACAAGGTGTCCCGATTCGAAAATTGCGGTTATGGGATATTCTCAGGGCGCAAATATTGCAGCGGACGTCATGTGTGGTAGTTCGGGGATGGGATCGGCGATGGGCGGGTTCAGTATGTTTGGAGCGGGATCCGGTGCGACTCAAGGTTCAAGCGCAGGCTTGCCTGCAAATGTTGCTGAGAAGGGTATGCTATATACATTCTTATCGAAATTTTCTATTGGAGACTTTCACTAATCCAAAATCTCAGTCGTCGCAATGGTACTAATGGGCGATCCAACCCACGACCCATCCGAATCATTTAACGCCGGAACATCCAAGAAAGCGGGTATGTTCCCACGCAAGAATTCAGCCAATTGCCCGGCCGCCAAGTCGGTTTCTTACTGTGATACTGGGGATACGTAAGTCTTCACCAAAATCTCCTTTGTCCTTTACGTTCCCTGCTAACACCTCATGCCTACAGCTTCTGCGACTCAGGCACTTCCACCATGGTCCATATGTCCTACGTCACGAGATATGGCACCGCAGCCGCTAAATTCATCACCGATAAGGTTGCCGGAAGTTCTACTTCTGCCTCTACTGCTAAAGGCTCCGCTGCTAATGGCTCTACTTCTGGTGCCGCTTCCAGTAGCCCTTCTACTGCCACTATCGCTACCACTGGTGCTGGTGCTGGTGCCGGTACTGGCGCGTCTTCTCTTGGCTCCCTCGGCTCCCTCGGCTCTTCAGCCGCCTCCACCGGCGCATCTCCTTTCGGTTCTCTCGGCGCTCTCTCGGGCCTAGGCTCATCTGGCTCCACTCCCAAAACTTCTCTCGGCTCTTCTGGCATGGGCTCTCTCGGTGGTCTCTCATCTTTCGGCGGTCTATCCTCCCTCTTTGGCGGAGGATCGACTAAAGCCAGAGCAGTAATCAGGGATAGAAATCTTCTCACCCGTGATGCTGTGAATGCTGGGGGTAAGAATGGTGTGAAGTTGGGTATGATGGTTGGAGTTTTGGGATTAGCAGTGGTCTTTTTGGCCTAGTTTTCGATGTTGCTTTGTAAGGGGATTAGATCACATGGGGGTTGAAATAAAGCAATGGCAGTATCATTTGATGATACCCAGTTATTTCTCTCGGAGTGATTGCCAACAGGATGAGAAGGTGCGAAAACGAGGTCGAAGCGCGGACTTTTATCTACATCTATCTGTATATTCTTTTGCTGGCCAATTGTAGATAGTTTTAAGGATATTGTACACTGCGTTTTAACTTCCTTTGTGATGTTCATCAAAGGTGATTTGCGTATCGTTGATTTCTATCCTATCTCATCTACTCGAGTATATCTAGCAGTCCGAATCTAGAAATTAGAGATTACAGTTAACTATATCAGATATGTTTTTTTTACATCTCTCCATCTTTCGGCGAAAAACATCACCCCTCACCCCCAAACCCATCTCCAAGCAATCCATATCCCCCCCATCTCACAAACCCCAATCTCACCAACACCAGCAAAAGCAGATATCATGAGTACATTACGGGCCTATTCGTTATTTCTCCTCTCGAGCTCTTCCCTCTCCTTCACTCTGGCTTATGTGCTATCATCTAGAGCTTCAATTCCGCCTTTGTCTTCGTCTTCGTCATCGTGCCCATTTCTTCTTCTATGTTCGTCCAAGTCTTTGCTCCCCATTTCACTTACGTCCCCGCACGTCACTGATCGAGAGTATTCCATTCTCTTCTTCCTTTCCAATAGCACTATCAGGGAAAATAAAATGACGCTTCCCCACTTCATCATCCTCATCCTCATCCTCCTTTTCGTGGTCCTTCTCAGAAAGTGAGCCGCCTCGCAAAGGCGATCCCTCCCTGTCCCCACTCGGCGCAGAATACCTTCTAAATTTCAGGCTTGGCATTCTCGGCCCTGGATGCGCTGGGTAATGCATATTATGATGCGCCTTGCGATGTAAACGCTTCTTCTCTCCTTCTAGTAATCTCTTGATCTCACTTTCTTCCTGTCGCTTGACCCTTCCCTGTCGCCTCGTATATCTATTCAAGCTCTCGCATAACCGATCCAACACCCACTCACTCTCGCTAACATCCGCCAACATAGGGCTATCTTCTCCAATCCAGTCCCACTCTACTAGGCCCTCATCCTGCTCTTCCTCTTCTACTTCACTCGCACTATGAGTACTGAACCTGATCAGCCGCGTAAACTCTACCCACTCCACGTAACTGTATTTCTTGCGGTTAGGTGCTCGCAAATCATTTGCGACGTGTTTGATGGCTAGAGCCAATTTTCGTGCTAGATCATGTTCAGTCTGTTCTGCCGGTTCCTCGATCTCCTCGACAACTTGTCCAAGCGAAGTTGCTTCCGGGTCTGGATCATCATTATCAAGAATAGAAATCTGTCGCTCGTCGGGATTCTGGATATCGAAGCCGTGACGAATACGCTTGTTAGCCTCTCTTTCTCTCGTTTTCCTTGACAGCCATTCGTGTAACCTTGGATGTGTTGTCAAGAAATCATGCCAGACGCCTTGCTTAGGCATGATTGTCCAATCAGCTAGAGTAAAGGTACCACGATTGATTGCTGCTATGACGGTGGAGCTCATGTCTGAGATGAGAATTGTCATGGTAGGTATCGCGATCAGGGACCAAACGACAAAGAAGGGTTTTCCGGCGTTGGATCTAGGTGCAAAATCGCCATATCCAATAGTTAGAAGGGATACATAGCAGAAGTACAAAGCCTCAAAGTAGGACATATCCTGTTCACGCCTTTCCGCTCGCCAGAAGACAGTGGCACCTCCGCACCAAAGAATGACGAAAGCGATGACAGACATGGATAATGCATAGTATTGCTTGAACTTCCGGACGTTACTTTGAATTTCGCGCATAGCATCAAAACGATCTTTTTCTTCTCGAAGTAAGATTAGTTTCTCTCGACGCTGAAGAGTTCTCACTTGTGAAGATTCATTGTCTGCCCTTTTCTGAAGCTTAGAATCTCGACCAAAAGAAATAGTTGGTTTATTTGTTCGACCAGAGCCCCCTCTGCCCCCGAGGGAACGTACTTTCTTTTTATGAAAGGTGATTTTCCGGCCTTGAATATCGAAATGGCCATATTGATCAAGTGAAGACCTATGGGCTATGCCTGGGGTAGGGGTTCCAGAATGATTGCCCGCGGCACTACGAAGACGTGTATTGGATCTAGGAGGCAAGCCAAGGCGGTCTCGAATTTCTTTTTCATTTGTGACCGTACGACCAATAGTTTGTTGTTGTTGACGCATCGCATGATGTTTCACAATCTTCTCTTGTGACATACCAGCTGCGAACTTCCGCAAGCTATTAACCATAAGACCAAGAAATATGATGCCAATGACAGCATAAGGGAAAAGAAGTCCTCGGCCAAGGTTATTATTAGGAACGAAATCTCCAAAACCAACCGTCAAAATCGTGACGTCACAAAAATAGAGGGCGTCGGCGTATTCAAAACCACAGACTTTCTCATAAATTCCAGCTCCACCAGCGAGCCATATGAAGAACATCATCGTTTGTAAGATCAGTGTCCTTTGGTTATCATCGAGTTCAAAATGTTGCGGATAATGGCCAAGGAAGTAGCCGAGCATATTGACCATCAAAACCATTGATCCGAGGAGGTACAAAGAAGCTGCCATAACTGCAGACCAAAATCCTTGAGAGTAGGTTTGACCAGGACGGACAGGGGGAACGTAAACTTCCATGGCTATTGTGATACCGATAAGCTGTGACAAGGATATTAGAATTAACGTATACGGTAGAACTTCCGACTTACAATGCCAGTAGACAAATACCAGAGAATGATCGTTAAGGGCAATGCGACGATATACCTAACCCTGCGCATAAAGTTCAACAATAAGAAAAAGTTACCGGCGAACCCGCATCCAAGAGAAATGGCATTTAGAATCGTTCCCCTTACGTTTGAAATCAGCAGCATTCTTAAATTTCGTAGGTGTTTCCCACCATTTTGGATCAGGTATGCCAACCCCATTCTCATCAGAGCCTAACGGTAGTCGCCCATCGTCTGGCAAATTGGCCCTCCATTTTGTAACTAGAGCGGAGATGGAAAGAACGTTTGCGAGAGGACCAATTGTCGCAGCAATGAGAGGAAACGCAGTCGATGCAACCCACCAATCTCTATTAATTCAACGGTCAGTATGAAGAACTAAGTGAAGGAGATAAAGTAAACATACTGTGGTAGATTATCAGCCTTTGCTCTAAATTTGAATCTCCCAATTCTGAGTAGACCCGGCCTTGATACTTCATTATCCAGGGTTAGGAAACTGCTATTGTTCACGCAGTCAACGCCCGAATTGCTACCCGCCATGGTTATGGTTTATTGTACGAGATCATGATGTTCCCGCCCGTTATATGTAGCCCTGATTGACTTCACCCGGTGTTGATTCAATTGATACCTATTGGAAGTGAAAGGCTCGAGCATCCACAATTCACCTTGCATGTATCTTCTTCTTGTCGTCGCGCGAATATCTATTCTATCCCATTCAAACATTCGCATTGATCTCGTCCGAAGCGTTTGTCCCGGATCAAATACCCATGATAACAGAGAATCACGAATCCTTCTTAGACTTCAAAGATCCAATAGCTTTTGGTAGGTACTCGGGGCGTATGTGTGTTGGTCGACACATAGAGAAGATGGACGAGGAAAAAGGGGCAAGAAAGGTAAGAGGTTTACTTTCCTTTGTGAGATGAAAGGCTACTTTTAAGGATTTGAATTTAGATTTATGCACGTACTCGAGTAATGGAGAGTATTTAGAGTATTTACAACTGCATGCGAACGCGAATGCGAAATGATTACGTAAGCGAGCGACATGAGAATGCGATCTAGACTCTTTAGAACCATTTGGACAACGAGGACTCGAGCACTACTCGAGTATGAAGGCTCATGATAATTGACCGGATCAGCAGCAAGGACAACAAAGAGCAAAGCGACTGATCAGACCGCATCATCTTCGATTGCCTGCCAGATACTGAGAATTCAAAGGAGGGAAAGGAAGAAACATACAAACTATACTTGACATTGGAATAGACTGAAAGCAGTCTTTCTGTTGCAGATCTAAATTACACCAAAACCTAATAATGTTGGCGCATGATTATACTGTAGAACGACTCCGCAGTGCAGGGTTCCAGGTAGATTCTCTCATACACTACTCGAGTATATAAAGATCACATTGGTCATTGATTGACTTCTCAAGAGAAAGTTATGATTCGACCCTAGTATATTCGTAAAACCTCAAACAGATGAATATGGTCGCATACAAACGAAATAAGCGTTTGGCGTTTGTGGCTTGTCACTTCCCAATTGACAATTGTAGAACCTCCCTTTTCATGCTAACAAAAGAAAAAACCATGGTAATCTGCCCCTACCGTCAATGGCGGTTGCGCATTGGACTTCAGATTAGAATTAGGATGGGTAAAGTTGCTTCGAACCGTGATGCTCTCTGGCATAGGAACGATTGCAAATGTACAGATTTCCGTTTCTAAATTTTAACCCAACGATGTATGTACCCAACGCCTTGACCCCGTATGTATTAAAGAAAATGATATTGTCTGAAGAGACAAGGTTGAAGCCGCTCATTCAGCATCTTCCCGACCACCAACCCTTTCTACAAGCCTGAACGAGTGTTAGCAAGATTCGAGGAGTGCATTCAAGTCGGGGGAACGTACCTGAATATGCTGACTGCAAAAGTCATTCCCCATGCGATCAATGCTATCGTTATTATAGCACAGAGCGTCTTAGCTCTATGGCAAACTACACCGTTATACCCAGTGTTTCCGACTTTGCAGCTCCCGCTACTGTCTGATATTGCATCAAATGCTAACGTCAAATTGGAAGCTTCGAGGATAATGAAAAAAAGGTCTAAAAGAACGAGTCTAATTTTGGCTTTCGGGGCTCGAAGGCCTAAAGGTTTGCCGGTGTATTCATCCCAAGTAATGTAAAGAGTATACGGAATAGCAATTACGTCTACAACAATTGCCATGGTTGTGGATGGACTTTGAGAATATGAGTATTTATTCGAAAGATGGTGAACCGAGGCTGCAATGCTTAAGGCGATGATAGAAGTTATAAGTACAGTCAGTCGAAAAATAAGGGGGACATAAGCATTCATGAGGATGGTTTGCTAGGAGACATCAGCTAATCATTCAAGACCAAAGTCGAGCTTGGAACATACCTGCACTCGTTTTACGAAAGTTGTCCGTTTCTTTTTGTTGTATATGAGAGAGGTGATATTGTCATCATCGCCACCTTCTCCTTTCTCAAGATCTCCACACCATGGTCTATCGTAGCCGGGAGTTAGGTTATCCAGAAAGGCTTGATCGACCAATTTGCGGTCCTCTCCATCGGGCGCGCCATACGTAGATGCTTTGAGAAAGGTTCGCCACACAGCAGCGTTCGGGAGCACTCCCGATCTCAGAATGACAGGTTCCGCATCCCTAGCATGATCCCATCTCCTACCCCTGACTGGTTCGCGCAGACCACCAAAGAAGCCCGTCTCTACTTTCTTGTCGCATATGGCGTTGTACGTATCATCATCGGAGTCAACATATCCATCGAAGGAGATTCTTCGTGAGGATTGAGCTGGGCTAGAATTATGCTGTGTTGGATGTACTCTCAAGGGGGTGGAAAATCTCTTGGGTTGCAACGGAGTTGGGTCGTCATCCTCTTCAAACGAGTCTACCCAAGCTTTTGACGGGTCAGCACAGGTCGAGGGATTGACTATAGGGACAATGACTTACAAGGAAGGGAGCGAGCTTCTCTTTGAGCAGCACGATTTTGGGCTTGTGTGCCCGTTGTTGAATGTGTGCCTTGCGTGCTGTAGGTCTTGTGAGAGGCGGACGAGTAAACCTTAGGTCGGCTGGCATGCTGAGAACCAGCTCTTTTTTTCCCTTTCATGCCGGCAACATTCTTGGATGAACCAATACTTGCAGAATCCGAGAATTGGCGTGGCACTGCAAGAGAATCATGATTAAGTTGAGAACTACCATATGCATCCAGCGTTAGTCCCAGCCCAGGTGTGGTCCGTGGTATTCTGTCCGATGTTGCCATAATACTAGGATATTCCCCGAAACGCGTGTCGCAGGGCAAAGTTCGTTTGCAGGCTCTATATTATTGCTGTGTTCCTCCAACACGCGATGGAGCAACACCTTGAGCGACGCTTCAATCGCGGCCGACCCCTCTCCTATTCCTCCTGCATCGTACCCTTCCTTTGGCGATGAAGTAGAAGTCGAGAGTCGATTCGGGTCGAGGGACGTACGCCAGTCGGACAGGCAAGAGGATTAAAGTGTATTTTATGAAACAATATGAAGTATGAAGTATGAAATGTGAAATGTGAAATGTGGAATGTGGAATGTGAACTATGAAATATGCAACGAAGACTACAAAAGAAAAGAAAAAGGATGGGTGGATGGGTGAGAACAGAATTGGAGTGGGTTATGTAATGAGCGAATGAAGTGAATACTGTCTGTCCTGTCCTGTCCTGTGCTGCTGTCCTGTCCGGTAATATAAGAAGATGAGAGAGAGAGAGAGAAAAAGATTGGGAGGTTGATTTTATTATTGAGGTTGATTTTGGCGGGTTGGAAGGATTAAGATTAGAAGTTCGTTATTATTAAATTGATCTACGAAGGGCCGGCCGGTCATTATTATTAGAAGGTGGTTATTACGGGGACCCACGAAATGAATAGAGATCAACCTGGGAAGGTGGGCGTGTCTCGTTTCGGACTAGCAGATATTTCATCACGGTGGAGCAGGAGAGTGGAAGAGGG
>NGKF01000047.1:134281-175258 GCA_002162555.1 Monilinia aucupariae | reverse complement strand
CCCCCCATTTTCGTTTTCGCGTTGTTCCATATACCACTTAGATCGTATGCGTATTTTTGGTCAAGGTTAGCGAGCAAGCGAGATTTCAATTTTCCCTCTCAATTCTCAGGCTGGTTGAACAGATTGTTTTTTTTCGGCAGTCTATTTGTCGTCAATATGTTTATATTGCATTTTTAGCATTGTTGTATCCTCGAGGATATTTAATGATTTATATATATATATATATATATATATATATAATTTTTTCGTTATAGATGTACGTGCCAATGCGCATTTGTACTATGACATTGATTAGTTGTTTTGGAATCGGCATTATGGTCGAGTAGATATATGTGTGTGTATATGTATCTAGAGTATGTCATCAATATACATAACAAGGGATCAATCGTGAGGAAAAATTCGCAATATACCGAGAACTACTCTAAGTGAGGATTAGAATATACAATGTGGATTTTAGTGTTGGGCATGTTAGATGGTATGGTATGGTATGGTATAGCTATAGGAAAAGCTTCTAGATGGGAAGAAGTCGAGGACACTTGGTAGTGGGTATAAGTTTGGTTAATTACTCTATTTGCATGTTTAGAAAACGTGGGGTATGGAGGAGGTGAGTGGGTGTGCGTTGGTGGAGAGAATGAGTTGGGGTCTTTTAGGGGGGGAGATTGAGATGGTGTGGGATGGGATGACTTTGGTGATGCGATATGATATATATATGATGTTCGAGAGGAAACAGCGTACTTTAAAAACTGGGGTTTGAATGGAAGGGGATGGAATGGAATGGAGTGGAGTGGAGCGGAGTGGAAGAGAGAATAGTGTTTTGCAAAGATCAATCATGCGGTAACGAAATGTTGAGTTGTGAAAGGAAAGATGCCGGTGGTATGGTAATTTGGGGCTTACTTACTTTACTCGCTTGCTTGATTTCGCTGTAGCGCAGGTGGATACATATTGATTCTCATTTCGATCTTTTTACTCGAGTAGATCGATGGGTCTTTTGTTATAGGTGGATGGTGTAGGATTTATAATGGGAGTTGGTGGTGAGCAATGTAGTTATAGTGTACGAGTATAAACAAAACCGTCACGGCACCAGCGCTCAAGCTACAACGCTGCGGAATATGCGGTTCAAACGGACGAGAAATCAAGATAGAAATCAATCTCGAATCACTAAACTACTTCGAACTTCCTCGTATGATCATGATAAATTTCTTCTCGTGCAGGAAAGAGAGGAGATGGCTAGGTATGTAAGTAGGTAGGTCTAAAGGAGAAAAACTTCCAAAGACGATACTCGAGTAATTACTCGTAAAGTGAGCAGAGCCAAAGAAGCAAATCCCCTATATCTCCCTTCGCTAATCCTCGAGCAAGTATGATAATTCAGTTTTTTGACTTGAGAGTTTTAAGTTGAGGTTTTTGAGGATCGAATCTAGATTGGATGATAAATTCACTGAAGGTTATCCTATCTGGGAAATAGTTGTGGTGAATTGGTTATTTGTGATTATTGGTTGTTTCCATGTCTAGAGTAGTGGTGGTAGGATTGATTGAAGTATATTAGGGTTACATTATAGCTATAGATAGATCAAATCGATTATGAATTACTACTACTATTAGGGTTACATGACTAATACGAGTATGATAAGTTTGTTAAAAGCATCCTCTGTACGTGCATGAGCAACTCTCGAATTTCCTGTTCCTCATCCTTGCGTATTAGGCTTTCCTTTCAGATTTATTGTAGAGTAGTGGTAACAGTATATGGTTTAATATACTAGGGGCATATGTGTTCTACTGAGTATATGAGGTGGAGACACCTAGCTAGGTATAGCGCTACACGTGATTACAACAAGATGAAACTTTATTTTGCATTAGCACAAAGTCCAACTCACCTACGCGGCACAGCACCTTGTCCTCCTTCCACTGTCGCTACTAGAAAAGCCGAAGTCACTTCCCTTTTCCTTCTTTCTTTTCATCATCTTCACCGTTGCTTTTCTCGTTGGCTTGTCCCGTTGGTTTTTACCTTCATTCATCCTTTGAGATCTTCGCCTTCTTCTTCTTTTCTCCTTTTCAACGTGTCGTCAACACCAACTGCGTCACCTGCTTCCTCTTCCCCAACCCTTCCGCTTTCAACGAGGCTATCCACGGCTTTCGAAAACCCTGCTTCGGCTCAGAAAAGTCAGGTCTGATGGCTCAAATATCGGCCCGAGCTTCGACAATACTGCCGTAACAGCTGACCTCCTTGACAACACTTCGATGTCTTTCGATCAGTTTTCACTTCTTTTGAGCCTTCTTTCAAGAGTTAATAGAATCCCTTTGCCTCCTTCGGACTCTATTGTAATGCCCTGGTTTCAAGGCTTCGACGCCACTGAATGGTGTGAAGAGATAGAAAAACTTCGCCCCAACTACAACTTGAACGAAGAGGAATTTCATCGACAAACACCACTTCAGATTGACCGCAAGCTGCGTGATGCGGTCAAAGCAATGCCTTGGTGTCAAGAACAATGGGGTTGGGGAGGGAATCTTCAATCAACGTTCCTTGAAGAGTTTTTGGCAAATGATTCGTACTAAAAAAATGTTTTGAAAGGAATTCTTGATCGAGCTAAACGAACATTTCAAAGCAAAGCATAATCTTGATTCGGAAGAGATTGTAAGCTAGACTTGTTGCTTCAATCAAGTTGCCATTGGTGTGACGCTTGTGCCGTAGAAGAGCTGAATGAACAGGGTCAAAAGCGTCACATTATTAACTACTCAAATATCAAGTCGTCCCAGCCATTTGGTGGCTGTTTAAAATAATACCTACGTTTTCAATACCTTCTTAGAAACGCCCTCACGCAAAACGAGATCGTATTCCACAGGAAGAAGATCGATACTAAGCCTAGCTTAACGGAGATACTACCTACAACACTCACGGAAGTCCTCCTACTCCTCCCAACCCTTCAAACATATACCGTTCCCCTCCTCAGAAGACGTACGCCGAAGCCGCTTCTCCTGGCCAAGCTACCGCGCCAGCGAGCTCAACGTCCGCGACGCCAGTTCCCCCATCGCCTTCTGGATTCTCTACGAACGTTGTCACGCTCCTGACGTTCGGNNNGCCGCCGCTCCGGCGCACGTGCGTGCGATATGTATATATAGGATCACCTCTATAGCCTAGCTCTGTAGTAGTTAATTCTAAGAACTCTTCTGATCCTGTTAACTCAGCTCTTTTACGATACAAGCGTCACATTATTAACTACTCAATTATCAAGTCGTCCCAGCCATTTGGTGGCTGTTCAAAATAATACCTTCTTAGGAACGCTCTCAACTCGACGAGATCGTCTACCCACAGGAAGAAGATCAATTCTAGACATTGTCTAACGGCGATACACCCACTACACTTACGGAAGTTCTCCTGTTCCTCCTTAACCTTCAAACATGTACCGTTCCTCTCCTGGAAAGACCTACGCCGAAGCCGCCTCTTTTGGCCAAGTTATCGCGCCAGCGAGCTCAGCGCTCGCGGCACCAGTCCCTCAATCCCCTACTAGTCTTGCTATGAACGTTACTACTCGAAGCAAAGGTCGAGGAAAAGGAAAAGAGGCGAAATTGGAAGCAGAGCCTTCTTCGCGACCACTCCTCGCTCAAGAACCCACCTCTCGCGAAACTACCTCTCGCGTTCCCGATTCCCACGATCGCGACAGCGAGTATCAACAAATTCGAGAGGCCCTTCTAACTCAGGCTCTTGAGATCGAGCGATTACGCTTCGAGGTCGTACCCAGCACTGCCCTTGTAACCCCTCCTTTCGTTCCACCCCCCGACATTGTTCTCCCTTCGACCGAAACTGATCGACACTCCAACTCAGGAGATCGTCGTAAGTCTCGCAAGAATCGTAAGAGAACTCTAAGGAATCTTTTGACCCTGTTCATTCAGCTCTTTTACGGCACAAGCGTCACAATTGGATTGATTGAGGAAAGGTCTACCACCGAAAGTGAAATGGTCGAAAGCTTCTTGAGAACCTTACCTGAAACACTGTCGTTGAAATGCCTCCAAGTCACTCTAAGCGATTTCACGACCCAGGAAAGCCCTTCGACCTGCGGAAACTGGCTTCGGCATCCAGAAAACTCATCCATAGCCTCAAAGAACTGGAAACGTCGAGATCCTGATGAGCCCGAGGCGGTCCCAAAACTACTTGGAAGTTCCGCCAAGAAAGCATGGAAAAGAGAGTCGTCAAAGTGACTCCGAGCCACTCGGATTGAAGTGACATGGGCTCACCTGTTGAAGCCTCGAAAGCTTTGACGATAGCAATATTGTCACGATCGGTAGCCAAGCGGGAGCCGGTTGGCATGTGACCACTGTTCCGGCACGTATACGTTCCTGGCGCACGTGACCTGACCATGGCGATTTCACATATAAGAGCCTTCTTCCTTCGAGTTGGCGTTCGTTAGTTGTAAATTCTAAGGATACTTTTGACCCTGATTTACTTCAGCTCTTATATGGCACTTGCGTCACAAATATCGTCGAATCAAAGGCCTGCCACCTCTGTCCCATCCGCAACGATCCTTTCTGTTACGATCATAAAGTTAGGTAGCCCGGCCGGCGCAGCCGCTGGTCCGGTTCACGTGATTGACGCTCCGGCTCACGTGTCCGACTAGCGAGCACGTGCCGGAATGTACGCTGTATATAAGAGCGAGATGTCGTAGCCATAGATCAGGTGTTCCTTGGTGTCTGCGTATTCTTCAGAATCTGGGTTGAGAACTTTGCGAAGAAAGCAGATCCTTTGTATCGCTTACTGAAGAAAGGTGCTGAATTTGTCTGGACCGACTTGGAGCAACTCGCAATGGATTCTTTGAAGCATGCTTTAACTCACGCTCCTACTCTTATGCCTTTACGATATGGAGATCCAAAAGTTGTTGGCGAAATTGTCTGTGGAGTTGATGCTAGTCTGGATGGATGGGGCGCAACCTTGTGTCAAGAGCTTAATGGTAAAAGAACAGTAGTTCGTTTCGAAAGTGGAATATGGAATGCGGTTTCTCCATTCCGTGCCACAAGGAAGTCGATTCACGTGAGCAAGCTAAGCTCTACCTGTATCACGTCTATCGATATTACGGAGCCCCCAGATCAATTGTATCGGATAGAGGCCCTCAATTCATCTCAGAGTTCTGGCAAGAATTCAATCGATTACTAGGCACTGATACTAAGCTCTCCACAGCTCACCACCCTCAAACTGACGGTCAAACGGAGATCTACAATCAGTATTTACAACAACGATTACGCCCTTTCGTCAGTTACTACCAGGACGATTGGTCAGAATTCCTGCCTATGATGGACTACGCTCAATTGACCCTTCCACATGAATCTCTCGGAGGTCTATCACCCTTCGAAGCTCTCTACGGATACCTTGAAAAGAACTATGATGCGATAAAAAGAGAGTATTGTAATGTTTTGAAAGCTTTACGAAGGTTTAGAGTCGATCTATACGGTACACATTTTGTTTTGGAAACTGATACTAAGGTTCTTGTCGCGCAACTTAACCGAGCTGCCACAGACTTACCTGGTGCTTTGGTCACAAGATGGATTGCGTGGATTCGATTGTTCGATTTTGAAGTCCAACATGTTAAAAGCGTTGCTTACACAGCGGCCGACGGATTGTCAAGTAAATTCTAAGGAATCTTTTGACCCTGTTAATTCAGCTCTTATACGGCACAAGCGTTACACTTTCAGTGGTTTGTGGGTGTCCTGTGGTGCCTTCGGAGGTAGCTTGCGTCAAGTCTGTGGATAGTGTGAAATGGGAAGAAGATGAGGGGTGGAAACAATACAAAAAGAATGGCCTTCTGGGAAAGAGCAATACAAGAAAAGGGGGCGGGGGGCTACTTTCGATGGAGAGATCAAGGACTAAAGAGGAGGGAAGGACAAGATGGGTAATCTAGGTTATAACGGACACAAAAGATAATCAAGGGGTGGGTGGAAAATAATATCAGATAACATGCTAGAACTAAACTACAGAGAGAGCCGTATAAGTACTCTATGCAGGCGAGGTCAGGTGGTGGTGTAGGCCGGAATGGTCGGAGCCATTCTGCAGTCTCACAATACGGAGGACGTTGCTCGTGTCAAGTCAGCAAGAGCACGGGGAAGGAAAGGGAAGGTTAGATCAACTCTGTTGATCAATCTGATGGCAACTTGATTGAAGCGACGGGTATAGCTCAGGATTTGTTTCGAGTCGGGATCATGCTTTGCTTCGAAATGTTTGCTTCGCGTAAACAGGAATTCCTTGGAGAATATTCTTTCGATACGAATTATTTAATGAAAACTTTTCAAGAACATGGATTCCAAGCTTTTTGGTTGATTGTTTGGCGTTTCGAGTGTCTGGATTGAATCACTCGTTTTGCGACTTTTGGATCACGTTGCGGTCTCCCTTTGAGATTGGTTTGTTGATCCGCGTCGATCGATAAATGAGGGAGGAGACTATGAGATGGCAAAATAGCACCCTCTATCAGGTGACCTCGGCTAAAAGGCATATAGGGGTTTCCATCTCCCTCATGCTGTAGATTAAATATTCAATATTTATCACTTATTTTCCTCCCGTTTTTGTTTATCCAATTAATCATTCAACATATCCATTTCTTTCGATATCCCTTTTCCTTTTACCCATTTAACCAATGGATTAAACCTAACCTCAAGCCTCAGCATCCCCACACTAGAGAGCCATTCTTGTATTGTTTTCTCCCACTCTTCCTCTCATCATATAAAAACATCCTGTAGCCTAAATCGAGTTGATACTATACTCTGCAGGTGAATGAATCACAACTGCTTGTCGATTCTAGAAATATAAAGTTCATGATTATGTGATTTTTGTAAAGAAGTGTTGAAGGTAAAGAGGTTACATAATCTGTAAGCAAAGATATACTCGAGTACTCGGAGATATATCAGCGTGAAAATATAATAGAGGGATATAGGTGAGAGAGAGAGATAAAGCGTCAAAGGAGAGAGAGAAAATTCCAAACGAAACCAAGAGGAAAGAAACACAGAAAGAGAACAACGATGCGGATGAAAGGGCCAACATTCGTTGATATGAACCGCATATATAAATTTTACTACTCTATACCAATAAAACCCTCCGCACAAAAGCCAAAAAAAAACACACACGAAGGATTACCCCGTAAAACTCCTACCTTGGATCCGAGCACTCCATGAGTAGAAGAGCTCATTCCACCACTCGAGTATATAGACCTTTCCCGCACAAGTGGATATGCGAAGAGAGGGAGGGAACTCTCGGTTAAATCACGTTGATATACTCGTGTATGTCACGGCAAGAAATGATATATGATACGAGTAAGGTTAATCGAAATGATACTCGAGCACATATACTCGTATAACATCACTCATCCCCATCCAAACCCAGCCAAATGTCCCATTAGCAAGAAGATTGCGCGAGGGAAACACATGTTCCGATGATATTCGGCCGTGTTGATCATTAGCACCGCACAGCAGCAGATCAAAGAAAAGGAGAAGATAGATACGCTAAGAAAGTATGGTATGGTATGGTATGGAATGACTGGTAGTCAGCCCAGTATCAGCAAGATTTTTTTCCTCAAGGAAACGCAGATCGAGTTGGATGATCTGGAAAGGTGAGGCTTCGACTCTACTTATCTTTGGCGTCATCAATGGTTTGATATCTGGATTATGCTAATATGCTACGATATTGTGAATCCGCCATGCTTTATTTCCTATCGCATGATACTTCTGTCTAAATTTCAATTTCAATTTCAATTTCAATCTCAACCTCAAATCCAACCTCGACTCGCATAAACATAGCAAGATATTAGCGCGTATCAAAGAAAACCTCCAATACCCGGTCAAAACAAACACGAATTCCCATGAGGAAAAAGCAATATCGCCCATCCCCTCTTTCCCTCCTCCCCCAACGTACAAACCCCTCCTACCCTCTCAGCCCTCTATCTCAACCCCCCGCCTTCCTTTACCTCCACCTCCACCTCCAATCTACATAACCTCCACCCCTTACCTTTTCACCTTCACCCCTCTCTCAAAATTCCCCAAGACCCATCCATCCATGCCCCCCCTATATTTCCAGCCCAACCCTCCGATTTTTTACCTCGTACAATAAAATCCCCTTCCACATTCACACATATCCATACTTAATATTACATTCATCTTCTTTGTCGAACGATGAAAAAGTTATTAAAAAGTTCACGGGAAAAGAGAAAGCAGCGAACTTGGATTAGGGGAAATATTTCATTAAACACTCTTGGTATTTTTCCATCCGGGGGCGAACCTGGAGGTTGGGATCGATTGATTCATTAGATTTCCTGGATTTGGGCGGAAAGATATCATTTTCCGCTCGTGAGTGTATGTTGATGGTTGAGATGAGTGTGTGATGATATTCGCCGTTGCGTGACGGACGAAGTGCGCTTATTTTTTTTTTCTGGGCGAGATTAAGGATGGTGGTCCGAGAGGAGAGTTCTTCATATCGGGTTTCTGTTGGGGTTAGATACTCTAATGGTGGTGGAAGCGGTTTCTGTTGTGAAAATCCAAGGGTGTTAGCTATCGCTTGTTGAAGGCCCAGAAGCCCCCGTAAGTTACGTTGGGGCTGGACTACGAGGAATTCTGTCACGGTATGCAATGGATGCAATGGATGGCCATTTCGAGGAGGAATTCCTGCTCAACAGGGAGTAGCCACTTTTCAAGTTGACTCCGTAAGGATTCATGTAATGTGGTTTGGTGGAATCACTTAAAGATAGCCCATGTACGTACGCCCCATCGTTGTGAGTGAAAATTGGAATAATGGCCCATGTCTCTCTGGTTTTGAGAGGGCAATGGTAGGCATCGCACCCAAGATTATTCACCATTCAAAGCAGTGAAAGACAAGAAACACTCAAATCAAGAGCGTAAAATGCATCATTAGAGGGTCATATGCTGTAGAAGCTCAAACCCTTTGAGCCATGTAAACTTTAAAGGCAGGTGTTGATACAGAAGGGTTCTCAAACATACTGCGACTATTCCTCCATCTTGTCTCCTTCAGCCGGTTTATCTTCTTCCTCGTCATCATCACCTTCCAAAGCCTTCTTCGCCAATTTCTCTGCTTCCTCAAGGATGTCCTTGGGTACCTCCTCATGTCTTCCCTTTGTTGGCCCATCAAGATTGCTAATCCAGGTCATCTCCAGCTCAAATTCCTTATCCTTATTGTCGTCATGCGCCACGTAGATAATTCGTGCAGCCTCCTTAACACCGTCTAACAGACTCAAATTGCCCGCTGCAAGATCCAACTTCTCTAACTCGGCCTTTGCGACTTGACGTCCCTTTCCAGTAGCAGCTCCATAGTAACCCCAGTACAGTCCACTTGGTTCAATCATGTAAAGACCTGGTCCACCATATTTCTTGCCTTCAATCTTTCCTCCCGAACCAATAGATGGTCCGCTTCCTACTTGTCCATCAACTGGTAATTCTTGTTCGGAATCATAACCTGCAACGATAGCAGTAATACCAAATGGTCGTACGGACGAATAGAGAGTATATGCCTGAAGGTATCCACCCATTCGACTAGCCAAATCTGCGGTTGTAATTGGGGTTTTGTAAACGTTACGCCAGCTTGCAGCTTCATCGCGTGCACGGGAGATGAAGTGTCTACCATCTGGTACTAATCCTGATGATACCTGCAGAAGGATGGTTAAACATTGAGCGTTTCAAAATGACCACTCAGGGACAAAGATTGTACATACAGCACCCATATGTCTATCGATTGTCGCAATACGTTTGTTGGCTCCTGGCTTTAGGAGCTTGCTAGTGATGACCTTCTCAACTGCAAGTACAACACCATCTTTACATTTGATCCCCACCGACGTTCCACCATTTTCGACGGCCTTCACTGCATATTCGACTTGAAAGTTTCTTCCATCGGGGGAGAAGACGGAATTCGAAAGATCGTAACCTGTGCCTATCGAAGTCTAATACAAGGCAGGAAGTTAGCTCAGGAGCTTACTTATGTGATCCGATTGATGATTCTGGATAAATTGAAGCTTACCATGGTTTATAGATTTTTAAAGAGGGGTATCAAGAGCTGCAAGACAAATAAATGGGGATGGATGATTTGGAGAGATTTGCGGAAATTGAGTGAAGCTCTTGAGATTCTGATACATAGAGCTCCAGGCACGACGAAACGCGTTTAGGTTGGCGGCGGCTCTTAGCGTCATGATTGAATGGAGGCCTGAGGCCTGAGGACTGGCGTAGAAGGTAGAGGTCGAGGGTCAGGAGCTGGTGGATCGTCAGGTCACATGATGATAGGAGCATTGATTAGATAAGCGAGATAAGATGATAAGGAGCGACGGAGTAAGGGCGAGGCCAGAAAGAGAAGGGGCAACCCCTGACCAGAGACGGACGGGGTGGAACGGCAATAAGCCTCATGCAGATCGGTTGGGCATTCCACGAGAGACTACAGGACGTACGTACTTCTTCTGACTCTGACTCTGACTCTGATGATGAGAGATGGACATGGCGACGACGATATATATCGTCGCTTGTCATCTCGTATGTAAAGTACTTGGCCCTGATCCTCATCTTACCCTTACCCTTACCCCCCGATCCCATATGGCACCCGTACGAGTAAACCTCGAGCACATACCGTAAGGCCACTCTCCTCTCCTCATCTCCTCTTGGTGAAAGCAGGAAGATCTGAGAGGACCGTCATCAAGAGCCTCCTTCCCCCATTCCCCCATTCCGCCATGCGAGTTGGGTAGCTTGGGCTATCTCGTGCACCGCGTGTCATGGAACGATTGGCAGAGAAATGGATTGAATGGGGTCTACAGCGGAAGTGATCGTGATGGTGTGACGCTAGCAGCCCAATGCATTGCCACACTCGATTTCATTGGTCTCTTCTGGAATAAGGTTGGGCACGTTATGGAACAAAGAGGGGTTGTGAGATCATTCCCATCCAAAACATCATGATCTTATACGAGTTTCATCTCTTTGATACACACGCACCGCACCACCTGAAGTGAAGGTTGGTCCACCAGGTCCACCCGGTCCATCAATATCAATATCAATATCAACATTTCCCTCCTTTCTTCCTTTCTTCCTTCCTTCCTCCCTTCCTCCCCTCCCCTTACATGATTCCTCGTACAACAACAACAACAACGACTATTACTCTGCATCGATTTCATAGTTTCATCCCAAAGCTCGCATACTAACCCAACAACATTCAATTTTCCACTTCAATTTCGTTTCACTCTTCTCGAACCTAGCTTTTCGTGGCTAAGAACTGAATCATTCCAAATCATCTCATTTCTCCCAAGCTCATCATCATCTGCCTCCCCTACCCGCGATCGTCGCCTGTCCCTATTCATTCTCCATAAGAACTCCCTTCATCTCTCTCCCGTCAAGAGTAATTTCATCCTACTTTTACTTCATCCAGTACATAGCATAGTCAATAATAACAAGCAAAATCTTTTGCCTTTGTCCACAAAGTCTGCTCCGTTCTCTTGCATACTTGCATGTCTCTCTGACTCTAGCCTTTACCACAAATCAGACACCTTTCGATTCGAGCCGCTTCCTCTCGAAACACCTTCGAGTAGCCAAATCTTTTGCAATATTTCTCTTGCAAACAGCGAGGGCCCTTGCAGCTTAAGGTATGTTGATCTATCTTCTCACGATAACTTGACTGACATATCTACCACAGCATCGAATAGTTTGTTACGCCCACCCAGAAGTCATGGCTACACAAGAAGAGCTCGCGGTACTTTTCGCCCGCAACCTTTCCCTCCACAACCCTCCACCTCCTGCCCCCGTAGAAGAACCAAAACAAGTTGAACCAGCATACACATACTCAGTTTCTCAACACTATACCCACTCCGCACATGTTGTTAGGCAAGCATCCAGACCAGCTTCCGAGCCACCTCAAACAGATCAGCTCACAGTAGATATCATACTTGCCAGACATGGTGTCGATGCTTCATCATTATACCCTGCCCAAATTGATCTCTTCAAAACCGCGGATGCTAGTCAGCAGATGCGTTTGATTGAGCTGTGGAGAATCTGCCCACCATACAACGGAGGACATGCTTTGTCACAAGATTTGTGGACTGGACCTTCTACTAGCTTGGAGCAAGAAGAGTCCATGGCGAAGTTGAGATATGAGCGACAGATGTTGGAAGAAAGAATGTGTCGAACGCAAGATTCAAGTATGGACGATGATACTATGAGCGATGGTAGTAGCCATGCTCCTTTAACACCAATCCAAGGTGGAGATGCACGTTGGAATCATGCAGAGCACGTTGAGCCTTACATGGCATCTGGCTATGAGCTTTTGGCTGCGCGAGAGTATGAGCAATCAACTGGTCCCTCGAAAGATGTTTACTCGCATTTCGGATCGGCAATTGGTGGTCCTCAATACAAGCAATCTGTCGATCCAGTTTATAATACTGTCGAATCTTTCAATAGATACCCAAATGTTGAAGCGATGGAGAACCAGTGAGTATTTTCTTTTTTCGTCGAGTTCATGTTGGGGCTTTGTTCATTCTCCCCCCTTTTATCGATTACCCCACCTTCCTCGATAAATCCCCCCACTTTACACCTTCACGTGCAACCCGCCTTTCCTTCCTTCTTTTGTCGCTTCCCCCAACACCATTACATGATACGTGATAGCGTTCTTTTTGGCTAACTTGAGAATCGCAGGTATGGAGCATTTCAGAATTACCAATTTGGTGGATACAATAATGGAGGCGTAGACGAGGAAATGTTGTAGATCAGCATATTTTTTAACTCTAGGTAGCTAGCTAAAGTTAGCACTTCCATAGAGTTGAGCATACCCGGCATGGAATTTAGGGAGATTGTTATTGTTCGGCGAGACATTACATGATAGTTTGTTTTTGGAGGAGTATCTGGAAGTTTATTAGGACATGCATGCATGGGAGTGCATCTGGATCTACAATTTCCTACAAATCATGTTCTTATGGCTGTTGGCTGGTAAAGGACGAGGGTGTCTTTGCATTTGATGTACCTCTTTTTACCTTGATTTATGTTCTTCCTGAGTGAGGTACGTACCTTTTGATTCCCCCATCGCTCCCTTTACCCCATCTTTCTTCCTCTCCTACATTTTCGCCCCTACAACAGTCCAGCCCTCTTTGTTCATCAGTCCATTCCCAATCTCACCTCGACGCCACATCGATATCAACACGATTCGCTACTTAAGGTACGCATCAAACCCCGCCTTTCCTCCCCACCATCCTCTCACATTTTACTACTCACTTAAAAGCATACCCCCCTCTGGGATTCGCAATGACAGCCACCGATCTCTACACTGGAACCGGACCTGGACCTGGGACCTTCATTTATATCCTTTCAACCCGTTTTCTTCCCCGCTTTTCTCATCTGCCCTACGCTAGTTGTACCTTTCATATATATACGTAATGAAATATATTTATTTTGCTATGTTTAAAATTCTGCTTCTGGGTTTGTGGTGGTGGTGATGAGGTTGGTGATGTTGGTGATGGTGATGAGGTTGGTGATGTTGATGTTGATGATGTTGATAATGAGTAATGTGCGATCCGGCATGGTAATTTAATATGATGTTTTCCCTGACCGGTATTCTCCTACAATTTATTGTCCCAACAAACTTTTCTCTCTCCCTTCCTCTCTCTCTCTCTCTCTCTCTCCGTACCCCTATCCATCCTATTCCCCCTCTTCAATCGTATAATCCACATCTCCCCCCTCCCCCCCTTTCACTTCTTAACACACCTCTCTTGCTCTTTTGCTCCTCCTCTTTCTCCGGTCGCTCCCTTATGTATCTGGGGTTTTGTTGTGAAGAGAGTGGGAGTGGGAGTTGGAGTTGAAGTTGAAGTTGAAGTTGGGAGATGAGGGGGTGAGATGAGGGGTGGGGAGAGGAGAGGAGAGGAGGTGAGATGGGGAGGAGGGGAGGGAGGAGGGGAAGGGGATGGAAAGGGGAGATGGGGAGGAGGATGGAAGGGGAGGAGGAAGGAGGGGAGGAGGATGGAAGGGGAGAAGGGGAGAAGGGGAGAAAGGGATAAAAGGGATAAAAGGGGAAAAGGAAAAGGTTAAAAATGTAAGCAAGCAAAACGAAATAAGGAACTAAGAAAATCAAAAAATAAGAAAATAAAATTATTCCAAGATGAAAAAAAGAAAAATCAATAAAATCAAGAAATGAAAAGGTGAAAGGATGAATAAGAAAGGAAAGAAAAAAGTAGAAATAAAAGATATAAGACAAAAGAATAGAATCGAAGAAAAAGGAGAAAAGAAAGAATAAATGATATATACGATATAGGACCAAGTAAAGAGACGTATGGTTTTGGAATCTACAAGTGTGCACGCGTATGTATAGATATAGATAGGTCTCAAGGAAGTAGGTGAGGAAGGAAGGAAGGCATACTCCAGGAGGAGAATAGAAGAATGGAATTTTATAAGAGGAAGAGCGCGATGAGGGAGGAGGAGTAGTTTAGGAGTTTGGTATCGATGAGGGATCGATTCGCTGCTCGTCTTGATTGGTAGCGCGTGGTTTGGAAGGTGGGAGGGTGTGGGTTATGGTTGGGGTTGGGTGCTGGGTGCTGGGGGGTGGGAGGTTGAGGTCGGGGGAGATCATCTGGCAAATGCTGTTGTCCCGTCTTATAGCATAGAGGATGGGTAGACGCGAGGATAGAGCGGGCGGCCTTGTGTTGGATGTGATATACTCGTAGAGCTGGGGGTAAGAGAATGAATGGCTAGCTCGCTTGTGGTGAGGTGTGACATTTTTGTGTTAACTAGGCTTGAGGATTGTGAGATTAGTTGGGGGAGGAAATGGGGTTATCTTAGGGTTTGAAACTGATGTTTGTGTTTGTGAGTTGTGGGGTGGGGGTTGTGAGTTGAGTTGAGTTACTATGTGAAGGATTTGAAATTAGGGGTCGTGTCATTGTGCGTAGATAGAGATGATGGTCACTGAATGCCAAATTAGCTCCGAGTTGGAATCTCGAGTCTACTCGTACACATGGAATGATTGGGGAGATGGATTATGGATTGGGAAATTGTTTTTATTTTTGTAGATCTGTCCAGGTGAGCGATGTGAGATCACTATCGAGTGTGCTAGCTATCGTTGGTTCTTCATGCCTGAAGAAGACTCACTCTTCCTTGTTGTTGCGTCTCTGGCGGATGGCCTGCTATTGGTGTTGTTGTAAGGTGGCCGTTGGGTGCTTTGTTTGGACGGGAACAGTGGAATTTCTGGATGTTGAGCTCGCAGGTAGAGTTGAGAAATGATGAGTCCATTCGAATTCCTCACCCTGTTGACCCATCCTTCCTTCCACTTAGAATTCTACCATCTGGAAATCGGTATGCAAGTTTTAGTCCCTCTACATTCTGATCTTCGTGTGTGAATTGGTGTAAGATAGGAACAAGAAAAGGCTTGGTGTGCTGTCTCGTTGCTCATTTCATGGGCCTCGTGAGGTGGACAATATGCTTCTTCTTTGTATCCCGGCCACTTTCTGGCATATAAAAAGAATTATATGAGAGATTCATAGGTTTTCCTTCGGCTGTCACAATTTGGCGAACGAGATGACCTATAACACTAGAGTAGTGCCCGACCAAAAATACGAGTAAATCTTTGGGAAAATATACCGCATTTTCCCTCAGAAAGCTTGTGGAAAACCTGGCCTCAAGACATTGGAGTTCTAAAAGAAGGCGAAGCTTAGAATATGGGCTGGTATTATCCCAAATATAATTGAGGCATCTTATGGGCACTCTTCCAGAGTGTTTGGTACGCTCCATGATTCGGTCCGCAACTTCGTTCTGGCATTCTGGTATGAGAAGGTTGTCGGCTAGAATCCAGAGCTTGACTAATGCATCATCATCCTGTATAATCCTCTCGGTTTCTGACTCTTTGGTCACATCTGGGCTATCACTGATAAATCCATCTTCTCCTGCAAGTGTCTCAATTTTTTGGGTGTAGAGCCATTGCGTAAGGAACGTAAATGCCCGCTCGTGGTCGATCTCTTCGAATCTGTAGACTTGGGTCTGTCCTTCGAGAAACTGGCTATTGAAAGCCGCTTTCAGAACCGGCGAGTAGTGACACGCAAATTCTTTGTGGACGACAAACTTGGATTCTTTGCCATTTTCTCCGACGAGGAGAAGAGTCACCAGCTGATCCGCAGCCCTAAGGATTCATTAGTGGGCGATACTGAGAAATTTCGGAAGGGGATAATTACAAGAATCCTGGAACCTTTCGTTGGTGAGGAACAGACATATTTGGTTCATTCGTTGCTGAGCTGTTGAGTGATTTCTTGTGTGATTTGTATATGTTGAGAGCTCTGGGACTTAATTAGTTGTTGCACATATAATGCTTTATTTAGGTTTTCGTCTTTTTGTTAGAATTATAATCAAAAGTGATTGAACAATACAAAGTGAATTAAACAACAATCAAGTGATAAAGGATATTGGTGGTAATGCACCTTACCAATTCCCATTTGTGTTCTTGTCACTGCGACAATGCCTTGTAGGTCAATTCTTCGAACAAATTTAGAAGTTGGGACATGTGACATACTTAGCCGAACAAGGTTGAATTTCTCCTGGAATCACCATGTTTGGCTTTCAAGGGAATATGGAGGTGACCTTTGGAGCAGCTTGGTATGTTTTCAGAGTACTTTATTGAGCTAACCCTAATAGACATGCATACCGTCACAACGGCCGAGAAACATAAGACCCTGTTGTTCCCGACGACTTCTCTCGTATCATCCCATGGCGTCTTGTGCAAAGCACAATGCATTTCATGATACAACCATTAACATCGCCACAGTCGGGTGTATCCTGGAGTCCCATCGTTTCTTCGCAAAGGTGTATGGTTCCGTGTTCAGGATGAGGAAGCTTGGATATAATTAGTCAGAAGTCCAGGGTTCACAGCTAGAGCTACTTACCGGCAATAGAATTCTCATTGATAAGGTAGCTGCTTATATCTGCTTCGAACCGAGAGCATATCTTGGTTTTCGCGTGCACAGGTAGCTGTTCTTGGTAAACCATCACCATATCCGCCAACATCTCCTCTGGATATGCCGTCCGATTATCCTCAACAAATGTTTGACCAACCCAGCATCTCTGCGCGACCGCAAAGCGACGCAAAACACTGCCAGGCACTGTGTTGCTATAGATATAACGGTAACATTTGAAAGAGATCGCATGTTCTGTTCTCTCTTGTCTTCTGAACATCACTTCCATAGTATGATTCTGAAGTCCGCGAATCAGGTATTTTTCGGCCAAAATCCACAATTCGACAAGACAGAGGTCCTCCTTCTTGAATCCGAGCCATCCAAAATCTGACGAACCTCTATCTTCCTGAGCGCAGTTAGGCTCATACAAGGCGTCAAACTTCTGTTGGTATAACCATTGCGTCAACCATCGAAACACCTCGGGCCTCACATCTTCAAGAAGATAAGTTTGCGTTTGTCCCTCGATGAATGAGCTATTGAAAGCTCGACTCCACACTTCGGAGTACTTGCATGCGAATTGTTTGTGGACAAGAAACTCCTCTTGTTTTTTTCCGACGCCGATAACAAACGTAACCATTTCGCTGGGGGATGAGAATGGGCGATCTTTGAGCTTTGGTGATGTAGGAAGCTGGGTGGCTTGCTCAGGTAGCGCCTCCTCTGTACTGGTAGATGTAGACATGACTATTGTTGGAGTGGTTGCGCCAGACAATCTTTCCTTTGGTGAGACGGATGTGATGTGGTGGTATCTTTGTCTGAGAAATACCAATTCTCCGATGTAGAGGGTTTGCTTGTGGAATTGATGAAGAATTTATGGAACGGAGAGTGAGAAGAAAGTGGCTTGGTGGCACTAGCTAGAAGTGAATAAAGCAACACCTAAAATTCACTGTTCCAAGTTGAATAATAGAGGATACATGAAATCAATGTGTCCTATAGCTTTCTATGATATTCCAACCCCAAGTGTTTGATGTTGGAAACTCTTTGAATCGTTGACCCTCGCTTAAATTTTCCAACTAGAATCAATGGCGGAAGAAGACTCGATACTTCAAATCCATTCGTCCATCCAAACAAACTGGAAATTCGAGACGCGCTGCCATCTACAAGCTTGCTTTGGACAGCGAATATCTAATTGCTGCGTTGTATTTCGAACGATTGAAATGACCGGGTTCAATAATACCTTTGAAATTTTCGTTTAATCGAAGAACCAACTCTACTGAATCCAAAATCGTGTCCAGTTCAATCCAGGATTTCACAGTCACCTAACATTTAACACTGCATACCGATACCCTATCCATAACCCCCCTATATCCCAATATACGTTCTCATCGGCCTCGTTTCTCAATCCTCTCACCTTCTCCATTCCTTCTATTCCCTCCGTTCGTTTCCCTCCCCGAATCCTTCACCTTCTGGCCTTTCCAGCCGCGCAGGAACCACTGCAATCTACCACCTCTTTTTCCGTCTTCATATTTTGAGCCGGAATCAGTTTCTTTTTCGTCCTCGTCATCTGGAAGAGGTTTCCTACATTCAAAATCCTCGAAGGTGGATCCTACTTGCATACAATCTAGGTTTGGACAGCAGACCTTGATACCGTTTATGGGGTTGCATTTCACTTTTTCCTCGTCAGTTTCTGCTCTTTCACTGTACCTTTCGCTTTCCCTTCGACCAAAGGAGCGGAATCACCTACTGTTTATTGGTTTGCACTTTGGTAGCTCCGTGATATCGTCCAGTCTCAGCGGCATTTTTATTACTTTCAAGATGTCCCATTTATCTACCCCTTCCTTCTTCTCTTCCTTTTCCTGTTCTGTCGGCTCACCACTTATTGTGTTGATAGTCTGTTCAAGTGACAGATATGGTCTCTGTAATACATCTAGAATTTCATCGTCTTCAAATTTTCCGTCAACAGGCAGGCGGCATTCGCTGGTGCCCGAACCTCGGTTCATGTAGCAGAGAAGCGAGGGGCAACAGTGTTCGCCTTTGTGGAAGTTGCACGAGGCTATTGTTCCCTTTTGTTTAGTTTCTTGTATGTTATAGAAGTTTTCGCGGGGATGAATACGTACAGCCAGATTTACTGCATATAAGATTACCCTTCACAATCTCATCGCCCAACTTCAAATAATTCTCTAATTTGATATCAATGCGCTCTTTGATATGAGTGGTTGCACCCTCATCTTCACCCATAACTTCATCCCCCAACTGATGCCGCGGAGTTATAGGAAATGCATGAGCGTCCGAAGAAGCTGTTTCTCTAAATTTCTGAAATATCCCATGGAAAGTTCTGAGCGTCGATCTGGGAGATGGGTTATCAAAGTCGCAGAAATGCATGCCGTGACCATCCACTCTACATGTCACGCCTGCGTTTTTGCAGCAGGGTGTATGAGCACAGAGACCTGATTTCATATTAGTTTGTGGTGCGAATAGGGATCTGAGAATGACTACCTCCTCGCTCGATGCATTCTCCTTTCAAAGCAATTGCCTTTGCGCCAATATTTGCAGCGGCATCCGGCACGGCAAAGGGAAAAGCTAGTGTTGAGAAGACGATAAAGGTTATTTGAAGGATGGAGAGGGTAAACAGTAACATATTGAATGATTGTATTGTTTGAAAGATGCATGGACTAAAAGTTTTTGGGCTTCCCAGTCAGTGTTGACATTACCATTTCCCCGCAATCCTAAATGCCATAGATCGCGAACCCCATTCCGCGCGTGATTAACGTTTGTTTGGCGATTCAGATTCCAGATCAGAAGTCTAGGTTCGGTACTAGAGTAGGAAGGGAAGTTTAAATCACGGGTGGAGTCGCGTGATCGGGAAACAATTCATGTTGACTAATATTGAATTGTATCGATACAATTATGAACGGATTGACGCTCTGACGAGAATACGGGATGAAAATGATGGCTGAGATAAATAATACATGGTTGTGGCTAATTCGATGCCACTTAGCCAGCGAATAGTACGAAGAGGATTGGGAAGGTCTGATGCCTGCCTCGTCTACGATGCGAGTTAACCAAACGGCATTACCAAGGGGGATTCTCTCCGAGAGGGACCTATACTTAGCTACTGGGTGTGATGTGTAGCTGTTCATCTGGAAGTTCAAATGAAACTGTGTTTCTTGCGAGTTATGACATGGAAGAATCAACATGCAGTTGAGTCTAGAACCCCAAAAAGTCAAGATGCATGGAGAGTTCCATAGCTGTAAGACGAGCAAACTTCATTCCCATGTTTGTTCCTTTGTTCCAGGTCTTTCGTGAACAGCCACAGAGAGGGATTGATGGAACATGGATAGCATCAGCGTCGAGACGGTAGATATTATTGGTTAGACTTTAAAAGCATTGCTTGGATAATACAATGATGTCGGAAAATGCTATCTTGAAACGAAGTTTGGAAGCACTCGAAGCTCTATCCGTCAACTCGAGTAGAGTATTTCGTATTCCGTATCCAGCCTTATGTACTCACTGCTCTGTACTATTAGATCCATCTACCCGTAAGATCGAATGCAAACCTTGTTAAAAATCATTTATAATTTCACAGATTTGAATTTTTATTTTTAAGTTGTAAATTATGGTTATCATTATCTTTATACCTGGTTCACCAGTTTAGAATAAAACTTTCTTAATAAATGCTTTACGCGCGGCTTTTTTAGCTTATAAAGGATAGAAGGACTGAAAGTTTAATATTTGACCTATACTCTACCAACGAATCTACTCGAGTACTCCTTTGGATCGGGTCAATCCTAACAGAGTCATTATCTAATCAACATCTACTTACTCGAGTCGAGTACTCTGTAGGCCTTGGGGAGTAAAGACCGTGTATGTATTCAACTGGGTGATGCACGGAGCAGGAAGTTCGCATGAAGCTCGGTTAAAAACTAAAAACGGATGAGGTGTTGATCATGGACTGGGAGCGAAACTTTATTTCGCTAAGAGGAGGGTAGATACTGGACAGCTAGCTAGCTGTCCTCCGTACTCCGTACTTGTACGAAATGCCTAGAAGGTGTTATTACCATATTTCGTAGATAACGGCGGATTTGAGATACCGCGATTTGCTCGCATGGCAGCTCTTTCTGAGTCCAATGGCTTCCAGCCTCTGATATGATCCGAATGGCCATGGGGTGAGACGATCCAAGTAGTAGTGGCAAGATCTTCACAACGGTTATCTAACACTTTCTTATCGAAACGTGTTCTTCTTACTGTCTTTCTTTTACTGTAGCTTTGCTTCAGCTTAGGCTTCACATGAATAATGTCTCAGAGCAGGGCGAGCTGGCTGCCAGTGAGGTGGATCGCTTGGCCATTTAGGGCTTTATGCATTTCTTTCAAAAGGGTTTCCTCAAAGTCATTAAACTTTACGAAAAAGTTACACAGCACAAAGCACTACAATAGAGTTTTGGGGTTGCGCTTGTGTGTGTGGACCGTACGGAGTAGTCGGTGGATATCTTCCATCTCGCCCTCATGAAGCGGAATCTGTTAGTCTGCGACTTACTTTTTGGAGCGAAGAACAAATAAATAGTATATCGTCAAATGTCGTTGTTGACTAAAGACTTGAATGGGAATGGGGGAAGAGAGGAGGAAGTTGATGGCAGGGATCAAAAACTTTCCGATCTGCACAATCCCATGCTAATTTGTAGCCCCTTGCACGGACCATACCGGTCCGGACGTCCTACAGGAAGGACAATAATGGGGAAAGTCCGTCCACAAGCACCAGAACTCTCTCTTGAGCATTAGCAGCAGACCAGGAACACAATGATGGATCCCTCAAAGGCTCAAACTATCAATCAGCCATTTGAAGGTGTCAAGAATGCATTTATATCAAAACACATCAAGGCGCGGTGCTGTCCGTTAGCCCAGTCTTTTACTACCTGGGTAGGGGAACTCGTTGTGATTCCGCTACATTTCCCAACGCTCAATCTTTTGTAAGGATGAGGGGAAACAGTAGAGAGATAGGCTCCACAAAGATTCAAAATCCCATCAGCACCGCAAAGACAGGGCTATACCCCATTGAGACTCTTGGTATCTGTCTCCATGGAGCACCTTGCACTCTTATGAAGCTTCGGATATCCTTGTCGGCTAGGTGGTGACTTCCGTAGCTAATAACAATAGGGATCCCACTTCGATTCCAAAAATTGCGCCTGGTTATGGGATCGCTCAATGAGCGGTCTCGATAGACTTCAAGCTGCATTGAGGCCATGCCTAACCTGAATTAGTTTCACATATTCTAGGATCTCTATCCCATATTTATCACATTTCCTTTTCTCCATGTTAACTACTCGTACATGTTGGAGATGGACATTTCCAATCTTCAGACTGCTTGGTGGGATCAGATATGCTGAACAATGTCCAATATAGATCCAACAAACCGGTGGCCTTCCCACCGGTTGAAGAGTTCAAAGTCGAACGGGTATTTCCCATCAGGAATCTTATCGATGGAAGAGATGTCTATACTCCAACAAGCTTGCAGAGCTTCGAAGACCCTCCTTCATACACCCTACACCGTCACAATTCTGCACCAGTCCAAGAACGCCAATATCGGGAAGACAATGTGAACGAGAGCCCCGCGAATGACTCAAACGAATCGAACTTCTACCCCGCACCCCATTCCCGTATACCTCACCATGATAAGATCCGCAGACTGCCTCCAGATTCGGCCGAAGACGACTCATCGGCAGACTGCAGTGCGGAAAGGGCATCCGAGTATGAGATTAATAGGGAGATATCACAACGTTCACAATTGGTCCTTTCAAAATACGGGTCTCCCGATATTGCTCCGGGCGAGCCTGTGAGCACCGAGGAGCAGGCGTTCTATAAGTGTGAAGATGAACCCATACATATTCCAGGAGCAATTCAACAATACGGGGCATTGGTTACCTTGAGATACAACGATCAAGGGGATCTTGTCCCTCGAATTGTCAGCGAGAACACATTTAGGATATTGAAATATTCCCCAGAGCAATTGTTCACTTTGAATTCGTTCCTTGATATTCTTGACGTAGATGCTCGTGAAGACTTTACCGCACGAGCGGATCATGCTCTTCGAGCTGTCCGCGAGAATCCATCTCCTGATACGAAACTGGATGTTTTTCCCGTGTCGCTCGTTGCACATACGGGGTTGGTACATCTCTGGTGCGCGATTCACATATCCAAAGGCACTGATGATTTGATCATTTGCGAATTTGAAGAGTTTTCCGATAGCCTATTTCATTCCAAGGGACCGCGCACTCGCACTACGGGTGCTTTGCCAAAGACGCCAACGCGAACGCTTGAAAATGACCCAGCACTTGAAGAGCGACTGAAGAGTATCTCCAGCGGCAGTCAACCCTTGCGCGTCCTGCAGTTTGCTAACGGAAAAGGCAACTCGCTGGAGGTATTCGATGCCATGACACAAGCACAAGAGCAGCTTGCTGCATGTACTTCCGTGCAGAAGCTTCAAGATGTCGTGGTGGGCCTTATATTCGAATTGACGGGCTTCCATCGAACCATGTTCTATCGATTCGATTCCGAAAAGAATGGATGCGTGGAGGCCGAATTGGTCAATCCCAAAGCTAGCGATGATATCTTCAGAGGATTACATTTTCCAGGTTCGTCTTTTTCGTTGGGCATATCCCTTTTCTGGTTTTGCATTGATCAATGACGATTTTCACATTGTAGCTTCGGATATTCCCAAACAAGCTCTAGATTTGTACAAGATAAACAGGATTCGGATATTATATGATCGAGATGAAGAAACTGCACGACTAGTAAGCATATATTACATTACTTGGCTGGTTGATCATCGTTTGAGATAAAAGTTTACGTGTTTCCTTGGCCATGAATCAGAAGTCTGGTTGCTCAACTCTTGTCGATCCAATTTCACTTCACCGAATCCTTGCTCTTCGGAGTTTTAAATTTGTGATATTATAAAGGCCTGTAGTATGCCGGTTCCAGCTAATCGGCATTTCATTGTCTTGATCACAAGTAACTAGAAAGTTGAAGCGGCCATTGACTAATAAAGCGTTGAGGCTGAAGCAAAACCGAACGGTGCAATGCTGACCATCTGACAGGTCTTTCGTGACCAGTCCGATTTCGAAAAGCCCCTAGACTTGACACATGCCTACTTACGCGCCATATCACCACTCCATATAAAGTATATGTCGAATATGGGAGTACGTTCAACAATGACAATCTCTATTGTGATTGACGGTGAACTCTGGGGTTTGGTGGCATGCCATGGATACGGCGACAGTGGCATTCGTATCACTTCGCCATTGCGTGAATTGGCTCGGAATATCGGAGAGTGTGCTTCAACAAATATCGAACGGCTTTTGATGCAGCAACGAATTGAGGCTCGCAAGGTGCCCCGTCACAACCCAGGAAAGACACCTTCCGGTTCTATTGCAGCATCCTCCCAGGATTTGCTGCGCATCTTCGATGCCGATTTCGGTCTTCTTAACATTCAGAACGAAGCACGAGCTATCGGGAAACTCCGTCCCTATCGTGAGGCATTGGCGATACTGGCATACCTACAGTCGCGTCACTTCACCGATATATTTGCCACGCACAACATTGCGAAAGACTTGCCGAAGCTTCAAGGCCCACCAGGAATTACTTCTATAGCTGGTATCCTCGTCATGCCTCTCAACCCAAGTGGAGACGACTTTTTGGTTTTCTTCAGAAAAGGTCAATTGCGCGAAGTCATGTGGGCTGGCAATCCTTACGAGCGAACAAAGAGCACAGATAGTCAACATCTAGAGCCAAGAAGTAGTTTCAAGCGCTGGACAGAGACCATCAATGGCACTTCTAAAACATGGAATGCGGATGACTTTGAGACTGCATCTGTGCTAAGCATTCTGTATGGAAGGTTCATTGAGATTTGGCGACAGACGGGATCATCGGGACAGGATCGAATGACTCGCCTCCTGATAAAGAATACCGGCCACGAAGTTCGTACACCTCTAAATGCCGTTGTAAACTATCTGGAGATGGCACTCGAAGATGAAGTCACCACTCCGACTCGCGAGCTGTTGGAAAAAGCTCACAATGCTTCAAGGTCATTGGTGTATGTCATTGACGACCTCCTGAAACTCACCAAGGCGGAAAATGGCCCTGTCAGTTCAATCAAAGATATTTTTGACCTCTCAGCTATAGTCTCCGAAGTTATTTCGGTTTTCCGACAAGAAGCCATTCGGAAGAGTCTAGAGTTGACGGTCGCCATGCATCAAGGCATTCCGAAAATGGTCAAGGGCGATGCTACTCGATTGCGACAAGTTATTTCCAACCTTGCAAGTAACGCTTTCCAGAATTCCGTGGCCGGTGGTGTTAAAATCGACATCCGGCCGTTACAGAAATGGTCTGATCGTACTGTAATCACCATCACTGTTCAGGATGTGGGCCACGGAATGTCGGAATCACAACTTGATGATTTATTCCAGGAATTCGAGCAAATACTGGATGAGACAGATAGCCCTACTGCCACAAATGCACCGCAATCATCGGGTGATGTGAGGGAGACTCTCGGAGTTGGCCTTGCTGTAGTGGCTCGATACGTTCGCAACTCCAATGGCCAGATTCGAGTCCATAGCGAAGTGGGCAAAGGGACCATATTCGGCATTGAGCTACCTTTCGAGCACGCGCCAATCCCATCCGATAATCATGAAACATCGATGAGTAGAAACGGTAAATACGTCCGTTCATTATCTGACACTGGGAGTATCTACGATGGGAGCGACAGGATGAATTCATCTTCTGCGCTTTCCACCTTTTGGGGGACTCCACTAGCCACGCCGATTGAAGAAGGTTCATCTGTTGCGACGTCATTCTTTGACCTCTCCTTTCTTCCGAGGGACGAACTTGTGGGTGCACCACCCTTCAGGCGAAGGTCGAGTCAACCTTCCATGACTACTAGCTTTGACACTACATCATCAAAAAAGCCGCTTTCGATCCTGATCGCGGAGGATAACCCCGTGAACGCAAAGCTTCTGAACCGAAGACTTATCAAGCTTGCACACAAAGTTGAAATTGCAAATGATGGGCAATCATGTCATGATTACTATAAATCCAAGAATAATGACGTGGATGTCATCTTGATGGATCTACAGGTGCGTTTCACGCCATTTCAGAGACCGATATATACTTACAACCGATAGATGCCTCTCGTGGACGGTGCTATGGCGACGAGGATGATACGCAATTTTGAGCGGGATCATGCGGAATTGCGCAAGGCGAGGAAGAGGGTTCCCATCATCGCAGTCTCCGCCTCGCTCATCGAGGAAGATCGATTTGACTATCTTGAAGCCGGGTATGTAGATACGCACCCTCTCCCCGATCCCGTCGTCCCTCCCACCATGACGAAGAAGGAAAGACTGAAAACCACTAACGCTCTTTAGCTTCGATGGCTGGATCCTCAAGCCCATCTACTTTACGCGTCTGGACTTTCTCCTCCAGGGCTTGAGCAATCCCCAACTGAAACAACATGCCATTTATGCGCCGGGCATGTGGGAACACGGCGGGTGGTTCTTGGCCTGAGCCTCACGGGATCATTCCCGTGCAGCCCGTGGCGAGAGCGCGACTATCAGTGATCCACCTGCACGCTGCTTCGAGCGTTGCGCATCACGGCGGTGCAAAGCCAAAGCCATGGAGCTGGCTGGCCTCCTATGCGTTTTCCGGGCTCGACCACCACTCATACGCGAGTCCCATGTTACCGCGGCGTTGGAAATGTCATGCGGACACGAGGAAATTCTGCCGGCGACATATTTACCTTTTTGCGCATGAACGTTTTTGTTTTGTTGTTGGCTCAATATTGGGGGGTTCGATATCACGGGGTAAAGGATCGAATGATCGCTCTTGGTGGGCGGAATGATGAATGGAAAGGCATGCATAAAGAACGACGTATGCACATTCAAGCGTATCGCATGATGTAGATATTCGACACGAAGTTATGAGAGATTGAAGACGAAAGATACCTTTATTTTTGGAGAGGGGGGAAGGGGTTGATTACTTGGAGGCTGGCCTGCTTGTTTTGTTTAGACGGAGGTATTCTACGTGTAGATAAACACCTGGTGGATGGATATCTACGAGTACGAGTACGAGCACGTGGGAATCAAATTGGGAAACTTGATGTGCGGATTGTGACATGTGCAGTAAGTAGGACAACACCGTGATGATTCAATCAAGATGGATTTCCAAAAGTTTTGCTGTGACCTTTTTCCTCAAGTACACAGCTCGCATTGGTGACAAAGGCACCTACAACATCATATCATCATACTTGAAAAATTATAAAAAATCAAGAACCTCACACCTAATCGCTGCCCTGGTTTCCCCCACCATGCCATCTACCTACAGCTCATCCTTCTTAGGACCCCCCTTGACAACTCTCGCACAAGCTGCAGGCGTTCCTACATCCATTCTGTAGATGCACTTTTCCATCTCCACAACCTTCCAAATCTCATCCTTCTCTGCACAAGCCAGCACAACCGTCGTAGCCCTATTCGGTCCATTCCAGCATTGCTGACCATTCTCATACACCAGTGTAGTCCTGATACCCTTACCAAGACCTTTACCCTCCGCGTCAACTTCTTCATCGACCTCCAACTTGTCAAAACGTACGAAATTGCCCATGCCAGTATTTCCACCACCCTTCTTGGATTTTTGGGTGGTTTTTTCCAACCAGCAAAGTTCGTAGTCGTATTCGCCGGAATCCTTGGATATACAGTTGCCTTTGAGAGCACGGAAGATATCATCCACACCATAGTCTTTCTCGAGGTCTGATTTGAGATCAGCCAGTGTGTTTTTCTTGGCACCAACATCATCGCTGATGGTTCGGTGAGCCTCCCTTGCATCCTGCACGGCCTTGGACTCGGTTCCAGAATTGGCGTTATCGGCCAAAAGACCATTTTCGATGAGTATGATCCGGAGATCGGTGACCTTTTGGTGGACCCAGACACGAACAGACTCGGGAAGGTATTCTTCGAATTTGTACACTATTGAGTGTTAAAGATCGTATAAGAATTGTGAAGTGAAAAAAGAGAACTCACGAGCATCAACATCACTTTCTTCTTCATCATTCTCCCATGTCTCCCACTCAATGCCATCATTTTCAGCCTTGGCCGTCTCCTCCACAGCGGAATCTTGACTTGTACCATCCTCTGTCTCGCTAGCATCTTTTGAAGCAGCATAATCCTCCCAAGCCTTAACTGCTCTTTTGACACCCTCATCGTTAAAATTGGGGTTACGCTCCTCCTTGAATCGTGACAAAATTCCTTCCAATTCCGTGACTCTATTCTGCAAAGCGACTTTCTTTGCTTGTACACCCGTCAAGGTCTCCCTCAACTCCTGAACTCTGTTCTTAGCCATCGTGGCCAGAATGGAAACCTTGCTAGTCTTCCCCTCCGAAGTCTTCACCACTTTGCCTCTCTCCCTTCTCTCCACTTCGTCGTATTTTTGTTTCAGCCCCTCTTCCTTCTTCTCCAATTGACTAATCTCCAACTCAGCCCTCTCAATACTCAGTTGCACACCCGCTCTCAACGTCTGCGCCTCCTTGATCAGTTCATCCCTCTTTTTATTGGCTTTCGCCTGTGCCTTTGCCCTAATTTCATCCAACCTCCTCCACTCTTTTCCAATCTCCGCACACTTATCCGCACATTTTGTCCCCCCAACACCCTCCCACTCGTCACTTCCATCACAGCACAATTCATAATCGCACACTCCATCGTTAACGTACGTGAATGGAACGTAAGCCGGTATGTGGCCCTTGTTCTTGCAGTAATATCCAGGCAAGGCTAAACTCGTATTATGGGGGCTCGAACCGGTCGCACCCTGCAATGGTTGAGGAGGAGAAAGATTGGAGAGGTAGGTACAGGCGCTCGTACCCGGCTCGTCACTTCCGTCTGGACAATCGCAGTAATCGTCATTTACTTTGGAGATATCAATTGAGACAGAAGGGTTTGAGAGACAGGTGAATTTGTCTGTGGATTTATAGAATTTTGCAACTACATCCCATCAAGGAACAATTAGCCATGCGAACTCTTGCTCTCTTGCAGGTAAGATGCTGGAGGTGCAATTGAGGAGACAAATAGTACATACACTCAGGTCCAACACCTCTTGGTCTCGAAGCGTCTGCCGCAAGCACCGAAGTAGACAAAGTGCTCAAAAGCACCAGCGCTCTAGTTGCCACCATTATAATTGAAATTTTCACGCTTCAACACCCTTAGGGTTGGTAGCAACAAGTCGTATTGCGCGGTGGAAATTGATGGAAAGACAATTGGCTACTCGAGATAGCTCCTTCAGCTGCAATTGAAGCTTTGTATGGAAGCTGTGGGGTTAAAGATGTACTCGAGTAGAGGAAAGATGCCAGCTTGTTATCTTAGCGAACAGACCTAAAGTTACCTGTGTACTCTCTGTGACGTGACAATCAAAACCTCCATGTCTTGGCTCACCAGCCCCCTTTTTTACCTTAGATCAGCCAATCAATTGACGAGAAATTCATTACTGTACTCTTACTCTTGCAATCGCTACTTCTTGTATCACGAAAATGAGATATAGTTATCGGTGTTCCTCGACTCGAGTACTACATACTACATAGACATCTACTCCAGATAGATCCCCGTTGCTCCAAGGAGGATATTGCGTTATGTATCTAGAACTTGAACATTCTTAATGAAGAGTTTCGAGTATAATTACTACTACTCGAGTACTATCAGAACCGTTTTAAGAATATCCCCATCACTCAAGTTGTTTTCAAGAAATCTTTCATATATTTTTCATTTTGATTCCCTATTTGTAATGATGAAAGGCTCGAATGCCCACTGCATGAGCTCTATCATCTACCAAGAAAACTACGATGCAGACCACTCAAAACATCCTATCTAGGCCGCCTCACCAAATATCCCCCACACCCATCGTCAATAACTCAGTCCCGCTGCGCCATTAAGATATCCTAATATGCCACATATCCATTCCCTTCTTCATCATTCTCCCCACTGCTGATATGGTACTTTCCAATTTCTGCTATGAAATAGAGAGACATGATCGGATGCTCTTCCTTCAAAACGCCAATATGTCGCCAGCCCTATCTGTTGCCGTGAGGCAAATGTACAAAGAAAATGACTCTTGTAAAACATTAAGATAAATCAAAATAAAAACTAACATGGGTGGTTACCATGATATTGAAATCAGAACATACTCCCATCCTGGACTGGCATTGGTCCCCTAACACCCGCAGGGAGAAAACCCGGCATAGCCGGACTTGGCGCGTTGTACGCCTTCTCCCTTGCCTTGACATTCATATTACCTCCCTCACTCGAACTCTTCCTCAATCTTTGTCTTTGTTTATCCTTGGAATTTGTCTCATCATCTGAGAATGTGCTCATCTCTTCGCTACTCTGTGTAGTCAACGGAATGTCATTCCTCTCGAGGTTTTCAGAAGAATCTTTTCTGCCCATCATTGCACCAAACATACCCCTCGTTTGTCTTCTTTTTGGATTAACTGCAGGAATAGGCGGAACAGTATCATTTTGAAGGCTCGATCCAGGTGGCAGGTTAACTGTTGAGATACGAGAAGTGGACGATATAAAAGTTGGTTCCGAGATATCGGATTTTGTGACAGACTTCTTGCGCGGAGCTATGCGGCCATTTGCCTGGGAAATTGTTGGGGTTGCTGATAGAGGCCCAATTGGGGATGGATCGACCATTGAAGGTGTAGGGTTAACCGAGAATGGGGCGACTGGTGATGGCCTAGGTGAAACGCCAATCTCTAATGCGTCTCCAGTTTGAAGGGCTTGCATGTTCTGTTGGTCGAAATAACTCGGAGCGTTAGCTTTGCTATTGCTTCTGGATCTTGAGCCCATTGCTGGGGATGGGAGAGGAGAGGGGCGACCAGAAATACCGGATGATGGACCTGGGGATGAACCGGGAGATGCACCTGGCACAGTAGGTTTGAGCATGAGGCGGGCATTTTGAAGATCTTCAACAACTCCATGGCTTGAACTGCCCGTTCCTTCAGCCATTGCTCTAGCTAGATCATCTCTGTACCTGCCATTGCGGCTCTTAGATCGACCGGAAGCATCAGAGCCAGAACGATCACGAGAAGTAGGGGATGCAGGTCGTGATCCGGAATAATTCGTACCTATACTACCCTTGCTTTCTCTGTTTGCGTTGCGTTGGGAATGGGTCACTGGTGGAGGTTTCCTCTCGCGACTTTGAGTTCTTTGACGCGGTCCTGAATTAGCAAACCCATCGTTCGTTCCCTGCATTTGCCTTGGTTCGTAGGGTTGAGCTTGTCGAGGGTCACTAGACCTGGGAGCTGACGAGTTGATATCATTGAATCCACCCTCACCGTTCTGCTGATGTCTCATGGTAGTTTGGTGCTCACGGTCACGTTGCGCATCTCGTCGAGCTTGTCGAAGAGCCCTCATCTGCGGAGGCGTCGAGGAAGCAGCGACATTCCTCAACATTTCCTCTTCTTCCTCCTTCCATGAGTTGTCATCAGATCTCTGCTTAACTGGTTGCACATGCTCATTCTGTGTACCTGGGTTACCGCCCATTCCAAACATTTTCATGCCCTTGGATTGCCCTGCCGCTTCCTTTTGCTTCATTGCTAATGCACCCAAACTAGCCTTGGTTTTCAATAGAACAGCGGAACCTGGCGTAGGCGCAGCAATCTGGCGTTCGGTTTCAATCGCCAGGCTCTTTAAATTCTCTTGGACTTGCTTCCGACGTTGAGCGAGCTCGTCTTTAAACTCTTGTCGCTCCTGCTGAGTAGCCGAACTTCCATCTCTATTGTGACGCGATCCCATCTCCCTCTCCCATGGCGCTTTTGGTATAGATTCAACCTCGGCATCCGAATTCATCGACATAGCTGCAAGAGGTGCGTAGATGGTACTGTCCACTTTGGCAAGAGGGCTTACTGGAGTCTCATCCCAGTCGTTGATGTCCCAAGCGTTTTTCTCGCTGCAATTCTGAGAAGCTTGCTCAATAGAATCAAACCCTGATGACATTATCCCATATATGGATGAGCCGTCACTGTCGGTTCGCAAGTGTGATCGAACCATTCCATTCAAGCCTGGAATTGTTGGGGAGTCGACTGGAGGTTTAGGCTGTCTTTGGTCGTCATTGGGTGGTGTGGTTTTGACCTCCAGAACCTTTGGAGGGTTGCATGGAGGCGCAGGTAGTGGCTGTTGTGGACCTCGAATTGCGGGAGCGAATGGCTGGTTCGCTGGATGCTGGGATTCATCGGGTCGTGGCGTCATCAACGGATCTTTGTGATTACGATATTTCAGATTAGGGAAGCTGCGGGGTTGAGGAAGCCCCCATGGTCTACTCATTGGCCCCTTGGTAGAGAACTCTGATCTAGTAGGAGATACCACTGAACCACTGTTCGGAGAACCCATAAACGATGCCGAAACAGTTTCACTCCCAGAAATTACAACCCGCTCTTGCTTCGGGGATTGTAGCTCAGGGGCACGATCTTTGGGAGGGAAATGTCTTTGATTGGGATAGTTTTGTTGTGTTGCACTGGAGTCGGTCCGAACTCGGGATCGTGGAACGAAAGGTTCTGGAGTGGAATGCTTTCTTAGTGATGGTACCTCTACTCCGCCTTTCATTTGGAATTGGTGTTGATGATTTCTGTCCTCGTCATACTGTTCACCGGACTTGGAAAACGCACTGTTCATCAAGGGTTTGACCTTGTCGTTTGATCGTGAGACTGGTGCAGCTTCGTCATTTTCGCTGACTGGAGGGCTCAAAGGAGGGTCTGCAAATCCGTATTGTGATCGAGGCTCCACCGCTAAGTGGGCGGGCTTCACTGATGGACCAAAGTCGAACCCGCCGATGGGAGATGGAAGGTTATGACTAGGTGGCGGGCTTGCCGCACGCAAATTGGGCATACTACCTTTTGCAAGTACTGGCTTGCGGTCCCATTTATCAGTTGCATTGATTATGGCTGATTTAGGCGAAGTCATTGTAAGCGGGGGAGTCTGGGCGCCCATGCCATGTTGTCTGGACAAGTTATCGATTCTGTTCATAGATGAGTGCTGTTGATCATGTACATGCTGGTCCAAGCCAGTTTCGTAAAGTCGTCGCATTTTAGTAGTGGATTTTTCGACGCCGGAATTTGATACAGAGCCTCCTGCCGAAACTGGTGTGTGAGATCCACTCAAAGATGGGGTACGTTGTGAAGTGACAGATGTTGCAGCTGTAGAGATTCTAGTATTCACTGGTCCAGAGGAGGTAGTAGATGACGTTTCCCGATTACGATTGTATCCAGCCAGTGGCGGAGAACCAGGCCTCGAGAGCTCTGATGTCGAGATATCTGCGTTGTTATCCTCATCCTCATTACGCTCTTCCCATTGTTGTTCTTTTTCTTTTTCTCGTAGCTTCTGAAAAGCCGATTGACTAACATCATTTTCATATAATACACGACCTCCCAATCCAGCCCCATCAGAACTCTTCGACCCCGTGGTAATTTTGTAAATCTTTTGACGACCGCCAAAAAGAACATTGCCTTCGCTTGGCTTTGGTCGGCTCATAATACTACCAGTGTGTATAGATTCATCGTCCGTTCCATATCCATCTCCGTATGAATCAGCCTTGGAATAGGCGAATGGTGGTCGAGCCAATCCATGTATTGATGATACCTCTGCGATATCAGAGAGGCCTTGTCCTTGAAACCCGAAGTCGACTAATTTCGAAGCTCGGTTGGGAAACAAGACACTATCATCACTAGCTTTACCAATTTTCGAAGTTGGATCATCTTGTTCCCGCAACATGGAAAACCGAGCTGATAATCCATTCATCAACAGACTTGTTCGAAAGTCATCCGACGGTGGCAAAGCATGCTCAAGGTCCAATTCCAACTTGGGTTCCGGTTCTTCCTTTTTCTTCCCAAGTCTGAAAGATTTTGATGGTTTGCTAGCCGCTGTGTGTTCGATATCGCTAGATCCTCGTCCTATTCCTTCTGCTACATCCTTGGCATCCTTCTTCTTGCGACTTCGGAACATGATTCTCAGCCTCTCGCACTATGATTTTACTACTCTCCCAACGAATTCGAAAGGATAAACCCAATCAAGAATCGCTTGGTAAAGTCGCAAGATCGAGTAAAGCCTCGAGGGAGAGATTCCAAAACCTCGGCTTCAATTGTTGAGTGAAGGCCGTCGTCTATGTCAAGATATCGAATGGCAAAGAAATCACTCGGGATGAAGGATCAGACTGTGTGAAATTTGGGGAAATCGAAAATAAGCTGTTGGTGTACAAGCATTAGCCTTGAACGTTTGTGGATTGTTTGAGGCAAGGGGATTTTGGGTGAACTACGCACGGAAGAAGTGTATGATCAGACGAAAATAAGAGTGAGCAACTGGCAGAAATGTGTCGTTTTGCAGATACCACTTCAGAACAACACGGGTTGAGGAATGTTGTCGGAAGTTGTGCCTCGGATTTGAAATGAATGTATTGGGGCGTTTCGGTATCCCTGAGGAATGGAATTCGTTTCTCGGGGCATAGATTGCGTTGCGTAGAAATCTGATCTGATCCGATCTGATGTACTCGAATGGTATATTGTATGTCTTCGCCGATATTCTCTCTCTCGATCAATCAATCAATCGAGTAAGTGAGTAAGTGACCTGCACAATCTTTGGATCAAGTTCGAAGACGAAAACGAAAACGAAAGCGGTGCTTCAGGGGTGCAACCAAAAAGGAACGTAAGGTTTTAGTTGATGTTTTGAAAGTCAAGCTCGGATGCCGATAACCACAAACATGCAACCACTCGGAGGCTAGTACAGAGTGTTTAGTAGGAGAAGTCCGTTGAGGTCGTGAATTTGTAAATATTATGCCGATGAATGAAGGTAAGTGAAGATGGTGTCGAGGGAGTGTCGCAAAGAAGCTTCAACTATGATGGTTGAATCCGTCCGTCTCAACTTTTGCCTCTTCCCTTCAGTCTTCTCACCAAAAGAATAATCCTGTCGTGATTCGACGTTCTTAACGTTTCTAACGTTTCCTGGGGGCGCAAATGAATGTCAAAGGAAAGGGTAAAAATAACGAGCGTGGGTGTAGAAGTGAAGGTGAAGTGAAGGGGAGTGGAGGGAAGGAGAGGGTGAGATGGGATGAGATGGGATGGGATGGGATGGGATGGGAGGAATGAGATGAGATGAGATGAGAGGAATGAGAGGAATGAGATGGGATGGGATGGGATGGGATGGGATGGGATGGGACGGGAAGGGAAGGGAAGGGATGAGAAGAATGAGTGAGTATGTGAGTATGCGAATGGATGGGTGGATGGATGAAATGAGAGTGATTCATTGATCAATTGGTTGAACGGAAGACGAGGGTGTGGAAAAAAAGAGAGTTTCGTCGCTCTGTTCTCTCTCCCCCAATGTTGATGGATGTTATGATAATTGATGAAGCGAATTATGCATTAGGTTTCACGAGGATCTGGTAAAATCCGCTAAAATCCGCTAAAATCTACTAAAATCTTACTACTCGAGGACCTTACGAAGTACTTACTAGGGGCACCAGGTATCCGTGGCCCGTTCCATTTCTGATGCCCCCCCTCTCCCGTGTGAATTCATCCGCACACCGGATCCAACCACCCACTCCCCAACTGTGGCCCGACAGATGCTGTAAATCTGTTTTTATCTTCACATCATTTCACGGTGACTACATGTTCATTATCGCAAGAGAGTCCGTGGTGCCTCTACCGTCAACAGAAAAGCGAATTGGAAATTAGGAGTCGCTACGGCGGTCATACGATCAAAGCGAGGTGGAAGGCGGTATGCCACCACCGTACGATAAAAGGGGGAGGCAAAGACAGTAAGGTTTGTGACAGCTAAATTGAAGAGGAAGGTAGGACTACGCCGTCACTACGGGTATGTCGGATATGCGATTAACCTTTGGGATTTCTTCAGCAGTTACCAAGATTCGATCTCTCCATCGAATTCGCGAATTATCAGTGAGTTTGAACTTTGAACTTCGACAATGCAACGTTGTAGTAGCGGAGAACGAAGCGAATCCACAAGAAGCTTTCGCACGAGATGAAAACGCCCCGAACTTATACTCTTTCCAATCATTGATCGACAACACCCCCTTGTTATACCTACCTAGGTCCTAGGTCCCAGGTCCTAGGTCCCAGGCGCGACAAGTGCTCATCAGCCCAGCGAGATATCTAATAGGTCGCGGCGGAGTATATATACTCTCAACCTTTGATGAGTACCGATCGACCCCTTGAATAAGCTTTTTCTGCAGTTCAACAGGTCCTACCCAACAGCCTAGCAGGTTAACGGCGCGTCTAAACCATGCATCCGGATTGGATTGGATTGGATTGATTGGATTTGCATAGGGGAGCAGGATGACCGGATGTCTCGTCTTTATAAACGTTCCTGACTAACTTGTTTTGTTTGCATACCCGTAGGCTCGGAGAGAAAGTCAATGGATGAGGAACTCGTCTGACCCTTCTTTCCAATCTCTTCATAGCTGGTATAAGATGATGTTTGTATCATCGACAAGAACAAGCCAGGATCGAAAACAAGCTTGGTTCAAAAGGTTTCAAGCGGGTAAATGCACTGGTTCAATAGAATTATAAGTATAATTATATAATTATACTCATTGCCATGATATAGTCATAAGCATAATATGACACGCATCGACTCCGTATCCATCTGCAAGGACAAGAAGAGAAAAGAAAGAAGAGAAAAGAAAGAAGAGAAAAGAAAGAAGAGAAAAGAAAGAAAAGAAAAGGGTCATGAGCCTTCCTTTGCCATCTGCTCCAGACATCTCGATAGATTCAAGGTGAGAAACATGAGAAACATGAGAAACATGAGATGAAAGACCCAAAGTATAAAAAGGGGGGTGTCAATCTAATGAAAGCCTTGGCAGCATACCCAGTCCACGGAAAAGATGGACGTACCTGAAGATGAAAAAGAAGGGTACCTGACACTAAGCCGAATCCAGAAGCTCCATGATACTTTCTTCTTCTTTTTTCTTTCTCTTTTTCCTTCCCGACTAGAGCACAGGTTAATTGTAATCTCATATTCATGTGAGTCCAATATATGTATCTCCCTCCTCTTTAAAACGTTATGTAATAGAATAAATACTAAAGTGATACTAGTGCGGATTACATAATCATCCATCTCCTTATTCATCTCGATCATCTCATCTCCAGCTGTTTTTCCTCTTTTCCCCCATTCTCTTCCCTCCCCCTCTCCCTCGCTCCCTCGCTCCCTCTCTTCTATCCTCGTACAGCTTCCTTCTACGGTAGGGAGATCTACGTTTTCCGACCCATTGATTCCCATCAGAGCACTCGGGCATCAATCAATCTTTGCTCTGGGTCTCAGAAGTCACCGGCTATTTTGTTTTTCTTCTTGCCGTTGGGTGTGATTATTAGTATCATTATTTTTTGATTTCCTGTTTCATATCTTCCCGTGTCGGTCAACTGCTTATCAGACGTTTATGCGCTCGGAAGTCAGAACTCAAATGCTGTTCGGGTGAAACACTGCTAACGAGGGATGGATGACCCAGTGATATGAGATCCCTCCACTTCTAGGGCCCAGCCAAGCTTCTATATAAGATTACCTACCCGAGTAATCTACTCGATCAATCTCACGGTATCGACAGTACATCGTCGAGCTGCTTTCTCACGGAGTCATAGTCTCCTGGTAAGTAGCCGTAGGTTCTGAATCCTAGATTCGGCTGGTAATACTCGTACACACGCCATAGATAATCTTCATAACTGTTACATTTCGACAATGTACCCTTTTCCTTCATCTTATTCAACTCTCGACTCTCAAATCTGGAATCTCGACTCTCGACTCTCAAATCTGGAATCTCGAATCTCGACTCTCAAAAACCATCATGATCTACCTGCCACCTGGCAAGGGCCGGTAATTGCCTTTTTATTCCCCGGCTCAAATCATCTTAACCTACGAGCTTTTCATACATGCAGTAGCGAATGGAACGGCCGAGGCAAAAGAAAAGGGAAATGAAATTCTTTTCCAGGTTGTGCTGGGGAGGGGAGACGAATTGACGTTTTGAAACTGGAAAGCTTTTGGAAGTTGAAGGGCTCCCGGTGCTTCGGAGTTTTCTGGTTAGCTATCCATGCACCCTTGAAACTTGAAAGCTCGCGGGTCGTGATTCGTGAACCATTATTGTCACGAACTTTATTAATCCTTCTAGAAGTCTGGCAAGGTTTTCTTCTTCTTATAGACTCACATACTGGGATATACCTACTCGTGGCTTCGTGGTATCGCCCCCATCCCTTCGTTCCGTCGCCATGAACTCTCCTTACCTTGACGTTTTGGCGCTGAAAGGTGTCCACTATTTACGTCGTATTGGCAAGGGCTTTAAGGTGGATAAAATGCAGGATATGCAGGACACAGCCATACATATCGATAAGCCATTGGGGAAGTTTTCACGTGCTAGCAGATGATGAGATTCTCGAGTGTGAACTCATTATTTATCGTCATATCTTCGCTGATTTCGGAAACCCTTAATAAACTTTGTATGGTCGAGATCTAAATCCAGACCTCTCGACCTGACGTGTATATGTACAAATATGGTTTAAATAAAGTACCAAGTGCCCAGGTACTGGCATTGCCAAAGTATTTCAGACCAATCGCATTGCATGATGGATGAAGGATGAAGGATGAGCTGGACTTCTGGGATCATTGCCCGGAGAGGCAAATCGACTAAATCTGGGGAAGTCATCCAAAACATACCTACCAGCTACAGAAATGATTGTCCTTTGCTTTGCTGTCACTTTAATATTCCACACACAACCCTTTCTCAATACTGTTTGCCCTCCTCCCTCTTCCTCCATACATCTTTATACCACCTCCCCAATCCAGATCTTTCTCATGCAAAGCTCACCCCCGAAATAACCATGCCTGCCTCGCGAGCTGCATAACGAATCCAATAGGTCTCATGATGTGACACTAACTCCAATCTGTAATCTCCATACTCGCACCAGCGCGAGCGCGAGCGCGAGCACCAAAACCTCGAACTTCCGTGAACACCGTTATATGTCGTCACACCTCGCACCTATTATTTCACCTGCAGAGCCCAGGGGGGCTTGCATCGGTGGGTACGACGTTGCCGTTACATATATATCCGCAGCTATCGTTTCGAGTTGTATGTGGGGGGAGCTAGGGGTTGGTCGAGGTGAAGGTGAGTGGGATTCGGATGGGTAGGTACCGCTTGCTTTCGTTCTGAAGATCCGTGGGTGAAGGTCCTTGGGGTGAGTGGAAACCTCGACGTATACCCAAAGTTGTGTGTTGGGGTTAAGTTTTTGTTGCACGTCTGAATTTTTATAGGCATGCATTATGTATGCATTATGTATGCATTTTACCTTTGCAACTCCAGACGCTCGTTTCTTTATGCCTCTATAATTTCCAACTACCATTTTATGAATACAAGGACGTCCTCCTACATGTATATTCTTCATCCAACCCGAGAATTGCAGGGAAAACAAAGTAGCCTGTGAGCTTTGAAAGCTGCTGCTTAATCAAGTACTATATTGAGGGGGGGACGAGGTGTTGCTATGCCACTGCATATCTGAACTCATCAATTTTTGTTTTGTTTCATCATTTTTTTTTTCCAAAGAGAAATAATGAACAGTTGAACCCTGATAATGAATATCTGTCTGCATGCATGCATGCAATGTATTCTCCTTCTCCGTCTCCGTCTCTTGTTTCCAAATATGCATGCATCATTCTCTTCTCTTCTCCTATGCGGTAGCACGTATGACGATATTCTTATTTATGTCTCGAGTACTCATCTCGAGTTCGAGTATTTATCTCTTGTTTGTTTTTGTCTGTTTGTTTGTTTGTTTGTTTGTTTGTTTGGTCGTATGGTCGTTTGTTCAGTGTGGGCTTGTGGTTCATTAAGACTGGTTGGTGGGTGGGCTGTAGATTGGAATGCATTGGGTTGCAGATTTGGAGTGGGATGGGATTGGAATGGGATTGGATGGAGTAGGATGGATTGGGTTGGGATTGGAATGTAGGTTCTTACTTATGGGTGCAGTGTGTTTGTGTTTGTGCGTGTGTGCGTGTGTGCGTGTGTGTTGGGGTTTCTCTCAGTGTGAACTTGAGGTTTTGTGGTTTTTGGGGCTGGGGATTTTGTGGTATGCTGGGGTGAGGTGGCATAGGTGGATATAGGTGGATGTAAGAGGTTTGTGTTTGTGTATGTGTAGCTTTAATCAGTTCGTCATCTATGTTTGCGCTGTTTTCGTTTTCGTTTTGTTTTGTTTTATTTGATTTTGTTTTTTGTTCTGCTGGGGAATTATGGATAGAGAACTTGAAAGGTTTCTTACTGGGACGGGGGCCTCAGAAGACTGATTGACTGAAGTTGGGTTGGGTTGGGTTGGCTTGGCTTGGTTGGAATTTTACATTTGACGGTTATATTCTTTTTTATACGGTTTCAATGTATGGGTTGTGGGCTCTTTTTTTTTATCTACCTATCTACCTTTCTATCTATCTATGTATCTGGACAGGTTCGCTTGGTGTTTACTCCTTTGTTTTTCTTCTCTTCTCCTCTTCTACTTCTTCTACTCCTTCTACCCGTACTTGAGTATCTTTCTTTCCTTCTTTCTTATTTACAAAAGTGAGTAATGCGTACATACATGTACTCACTCAAGTATACCTGATACCATAAGGTCAATAAGTATTGTATTACTACTCGTAGTATGGTCCTCATATATATACCATCCCTTTGGTGGGGTTTCAACCAATCACATTCGTATTCACATTCTGAGTATATGTATGTACTCGTAGTTAGCTTTATGGTTAGGTTTAGGTTATTTCGCTGTGGAGACGAAGTTTGGCTTGGTTCTTACGGGTGTTGAATCGGTGTTTAACTTTACTTGGACCCTCATATTGCTCTCCTTCATTTGCTCATTCGCTTATTGATTCCTTTTTGAATTCGACTTCCGCTCCTCTCGGTTTTTACAACGGGGTTTGGTTCTTCGAGGAGATTACTTAGCTCGTTGTTCACTGGGCTTGTTTCTTATCACGTCCCAATTCCTACCCCTTTATCCCACGCCCGCAACGTTATGTCATTACCCCACCGCAACCCCTCTCCCACCTCCCGTCTTCACCTTCCGCTCCTCTCCTCTCCT
>NGKF01000047.1:123497-134181 GCA_002162555.1 Monilinia aucupariae | reverse complement strand
CTCCCTCCCCAATTCCTCCCTCAACTGTGCCGCTAGCACCTTAGCTTCTTCCTCATCCAACCCCATAAAAATCCCCCAAACTCCACCGCCCCATCCCCAGCCCATATCGCCAATCAAACATCATCACAGCCCTCTGCGATCAAACTCCCAAGGTAACTCCTCTCCACCATCATATCGTTTCCACAAAATTTTAGAAGTATCACTCTCTTATAACCCGTTTCTACTCGTAATAACATATATATATATAAAGCTCAACCAGCAAAATGTTGATGATTGGCTATAATCTTCAATAGAACATACTACTCAATACTCGCATATAGCCCAAGATTCAAGGCTAGTCTCGAGATCATAATAAATCACGCGTATTGGAACATAGAGTAGTTCTCTACGAAGTCCGTTGGAAGTAGGAGGATCGCGTGGAGTACGTTAGCGATTGAAGTTCTTATTATCTCCGAAGAAGATGAGGAGTCGATACTTGAGTCTGGCTCGAGTCTTCTAATTTAAAAGGGTGTATTCTGCAATGGACGTTGGAATCTGTTTTGCTCTACGGGTTTTGTCTTGTGAGAGATGTATCTGTTAGGAACATAGAGATAAACAGCATGCTTCTTCAGTGCGAACCTTTTATCTGGTTGGACGTCTCTCTCATCAACCAGCTGAGGATCTCAAACCTTATTTCGATTTCTAGCACGAGTAGGTGCATCACCAAACTTCAAATCTAAGGGTAGATAGGGCATACGCGGACCGCCCCGTTAACCTTATCGTCAGATTTCCTTCTCTTGAGGCCTCGATCGATCGATGAAGACACCGATGGCTTTTTTTTTCGGGAGTGCGGAGGATGGGTCGTTGGTTATGGTATTCGCGTTATGTATGGTACGCCTCTATTCATATAAACGTAGCTGGCTCCAGAGGATCATCGACTTCACGATACAATATTCAACCTCGCATCATACTCGAGTCCACATGTTAGTCTCGCGACAATACTCGCATCCCACCTTACATACGAGTGCACGCCCGACCCTTCCATTCCCCCCTCGGATCCGTAGCCTTTCTGTCGGGCTATCTTTCCCCGTTCGCGCAACCTCAGTTCGCAAGTTTCAGTCATGATCGCCTTTGTTTTATCTTGTCGTACCGCGACTTGTTACCATGTGTCTGTCAGCTTCCTTTTCAAAACACCTTTTTCCCTGCGATTGCACAGCTGCGCCCGGAGAGCAACGAGTATGGTTTCACGTGCGGGTGCTGAGAGGGTCCGCCCACCTGTTGGACCACAGGATTCGCACCCATGTACTTGTATATCTACGTGTCTACGATAGGGACCCCAAAGTCGCTAGATAGGATCAAGGGGACACGATTGAAAGATTGCGATGCCGCGCTCTGCTGAAATGTCGCGATTCTAGGGTCGAGAATGAGAGAAACACACACACCTTGGATGTTGATGTAAGAAAGCGTAGTAGCGTTCGATTTGGGCATTTGAGAAGCCTGTGATGGATGAGTTTACTCGCCTTTGCTGGTTGGAGCATGGCGTGCAGGTTACGATTTACTGTAGAGTAGAGCAAAATGTCACATATAAGCGCGATTTGGGGATTTTCTTGGGCTGGTTGTTGATGGGGAGCTTGATGTTTCGATTTGGGTTCCGGGTTGGATGGAGGGGGTGCTTTGACCTGGGTGGGCAGGGGTAAACTCTCCTGTACAGTATGCTCGGTGGTGTTGGGCCTGTTGCTTTGCTGATGGTTCTTTTTGTAGGGGGGTGTGTCACGAGTAAGCTGTTAAGTGTTATACCGCTGTGTACATATACTTGTATATATACCCAATTAGCCATATGTTCAATATGGCGCGTCATTTTGGCATGACAGGGTGGGAATTATATTGTGGGGTTTGTAGGGATCTGTACTAGAGTATTGGAATTTACTCTATTGATGGGGTGAGATATATAGGATGTGAGATATGAGATATACTGGTACAACATGTGAGAGATTGAGATGTCTATTCCATCTCTCTCTCTCTCTCTCTCTGTGTGTGTGTGTGTATGTATGTGAATCTTAGCATATCCGCTCTTAGTTGCAGTCTGTTTTCACTATATCAAACAGACAGACCTATCAGTTGGTTCTTTAACACGAAGCTTAATAGTAACTATGATTGAACTCAACGTATGGTCGCAGGATCATTTGTGAGGATGCTGGTGGGAAACTTGGGCTGCTCAATAGAGTATTGGAATCATTTGGATAGAGGCTTAGTTGCACTTGTTTTCTTGCACTCATTTTTCCTTTTCTGCGGGGAGAAGTAGGGGTCGATGTATGAGCAAAGGGTATCATGTTATTCGAGTACTAGGTATAAATAACACAGCCCGAAAAGTAGAGAAAGCCGAATTCAAGGGATTGTTGGCGATGATGAATTGGATTGAATTGTATCAAGATCCAAGTAAAGTAGGCAAGATGCAAGCCAAGGGAATGTTCAAGTACCAATATCTCTCTCCATTCATAACCCCAACTCATACCAGGATTTCACTCTCAATCCATCTCAATTGGCGAATTTACTCCTTAACAACAGTAGTGGCAGCTCCCCATGATCCACTCTCAGACGTCTTCTGCTCCACATTACCCACTGGATTCAAGGCTCTGTAGAAAGTCGACACCTTATTTCCATTGCTCGTCGCACCAATCTTGCTTCCCGGATAGAAGTTTACCACTTCTTCCTTCCCGCCATCAATGCTATGGATGACCTGTGGAGTTTTATCTTTCGATGCGTAGAAGATGTGAGTCTTGCTATCTGAAGTCTTGGTGGCGGCAAGGGCAGTGCTGGCTGCGACGAGAGAACCATCGATGACTTTACCTTTGTCTAGATATTTCATCAGTCGCAATTCGATCGATAGCATAAGCGATGGTAGAGGGGAGAAAATTTACCCGTCCAGGCACTATCTGTGTTCTTATACAGAGAGATATCCAAATTGTGGTTCTGGAAAAACAGCTGGATTTCCCCCTTCGTGATTGTGACGGCGAGAGATGTGGCTTGGAGGATTTGTCCCCATTGTTTGGGGAGAATAGTTTCGGTCTTCCAGGATCCGCTTGGGGTGCGGCGAATCTCCGTGATGCCTTCTTTGCCCTCCTCATCGATACTTTGATATTTGCATTAGTGGGGGCTCCAAGTTGGAGGGGCGAGAAGGCATGGATGAGAGCTCAGAACGAACCTGGTATAGTAAACCCATTGCGAACCCTCCGGGTTCCATCCAGAACCGTAATTGTATGCACCGCCGGTGAGGCGAGAGTTCTGCTGTGGGCCGTTCTTGATTGCATCTTCCAGCGTGACGCTCTCCCACGTGCCTGAAGACAATGTCTTGACTTTTTCAACGAGTTGATGGGATGCGTTGATGTATAGTAAATGAATCTGTAAGATGGGTTAGAACGATAGGTTGAATAATTTCTGAGATAATATCATACCGTGTGAGCATTTGAAAAGTTGGCATCCTTGTCTACGTAATAGGCAGTGGCTGCGGAGCCGGCATGGTTACCATCTTTGGCAATGGGTGTGCTGTTTTGAGCCCAGGCTTGGCCGTTTGCAGAGAGTGTTTCGAAGATTTCTTGGCCGTTTTGGTAGAAAAGATGGATGTCGTTGCCGATGGAGACAACGGCAAGTTCGGAGCTGAGGAGAGAAGGCATGATGATATGTTGGGAGGAAATTTCAAGACTTGAAAAGTCGAATAGGAAGTTTTTTATGTGTTGGTAATGCAGAGTTCGTTGATTCGATGTTGATGAATATTGGTCCTTGGGGGAGGGAGGGAGATATATATAGAAAATCCTCCAACTTCATACTCCAGTGTCGACACCGGCACACGAATAGATTCGTCATTTCTAACACATATTATGCATACCCTAGACGAGTCTCTAGGGCTGCATGCAACCACTTTGGGTAGGATCTTCTGTTGATGATTAGATGTCGACATTATGGGGTGAAAGGTGTACTGCAACTTTAGGGCATACTTAAGTCTGATTTACCATAATCATGTAGATAGTATGCATGCTATGTAGAACTTTGAGAGCATCAGTAACAAATATATGAAACCGAAAAGCAGCCCTCTCTTAATGACTTGGTAGAGGAGAGCTCGTGAAGATTTCGAGAGATGCGTAATGGCGAAGATCGAAACATTCAATTCGCATAGACACCCTAGTGCGCCGCGCAGAAGTTTAGTAAGGGGGGTGATTGCATGATGATAATAGATGATGATTCAAATCCGGGGCCACCAGGGCCATTAGTCCAGGCCTTCTGGAGGGGGTTAGGAAGAAGCAAGAACAATGCATACTCCTACAGTATATAGAAATTGAAACTTCAATAAATCAAAACGGGAGTGATTCTAGTACGTGAAAGCATATACTTTACCCCAATCGGATCAAAGCCTAGCCCTTGCCAGGCCTTTTTCCGATCTTCGCTAATATACAGCCCTCCCTTTACTGGTGTGGGAAACAGATCTGTTTAGATCATACCCTCACGATTGAGCTCATAACGGCCTTTTTCATGTCTTCAAAAGCATTAGATCCTAGAAAAGGGAATCTATTATTCATGTCGGCTCTTACCATAGGTCGGTGCCTATGTTATCAATAGAGATGGATGGAATGGTACCCTTCACATCATATTAAACACAGTACCATTCATACAGTGTAGATTATTGAACTGACCTATAAAGTTGAGGGGTGCATATTTAGATGGTGAGCCACTACGAGGACTAGTAGAGACATTAATAAGGTTTAACATGCAAGAGAGAGGTCGGTAGAACGGCCTATGGGGTAAACATGAAACAAGAAAGTAAGTTTTCGCTACCTACCTTGCTGCCACCCTGCTATCGCCAGTTAGCTTAAGGTTACTACTAGCAGTAAAAGAACTTAGGTTCAGCTAGACCATGGTCCTGGTGGTCTTCGATCACCCAATACCCTAGATGTATTATATAATCTGCAAGCAAGTTTATTTTGGGTAAAGCCCTCTAGTATGAGATACCATTGTACTAGTGAGTACTCGTAGTTCCATCTTGAACATATCGTCAACCACCATTAGACAAAAGCAACAAAATGGCATGCTGTACCGACCGCCATGATGTGATGGTCTACTCGAGTAGCTGTCTTCCTGACGTAACCCAACTAGTGACCAAGGACAACGAATACAACTACACCAAGAGCTGCAAATTATGAGCACGAGAAGGTTCCCCAGAAAGTCTTAGAAATTGGCCGACACCAGAGCTTTCCAGTGTATACGAGTGGGAGTCTGAGTGGCCTTTGGTGGCTGGCTCTATCTTGCTGTATTGTATCTATGCAGCATTGCCGGCGCCGTGCAACGATCAAAGCAGAGACGATGAGTGCGGGATCGCCCGTGAACTAACCTGTCCTGTTGTTGCATCAGGAAAGACTTGCTTTCCCTTAATTATGACGAAATGATGGCTGCGCCGCTTGCTCACATAATGCACGATCACATGACCAGCTCTTGATGTCCTGCGACTCCCCGCGATTGCGTCTCGACGCGTTTTACAACCTTTTGGTGCAGACAACAATACAACTCACTATCAGCTGTGATAATCCTCCCAAAATCAAAAGCCGTGGTTACAGCCAAAACCTCGCATCTGTAATTATATCTCTTCTCTGCCCCTCTTTAGAATAGAAACCAGCCATGACCAACAAACGCAAAGCTTCTGAGATCGAAGAACCTCAAGCGTTGCCGGAAGTTGATAGCGATGACGAGAGACTTCGAATGGTCGATCAAAATTGTGATCAAATCCGTCGCAAAATCCGTTCTTTCCTTGAGAATGGCGACATGAAAGTCACCGAGTTCCAGAAGAGTATCGGCGTCAATAGTACAAGCTATGGGTCCTTCATGGGCCAAACCGGGAAACACAAAGGCATCAAGAGCAATGTTTACTACTTCGCGTTTGCTTTCTTCAAAAAGAGAGAGTGAGTTACTCAGAAGATCGATACGTGAATGTAAAAGCCTGGGTACTGATAGACGATAGGCTTCAGGGTATAAAGCCCCCCAAGAAGGCGAAAGTCAGCAAAGCCGAGGTCGAAAGCAAGTTGGACGTCTCCGCCATTGAGCTCGATGGAGAATCCACCACCTCCGTCCCCATCTACGATACTTGTGAAGAGATCCGCAAGAAGATATCTGCTTTCCTTCGCGAACCCGCTGTTACTCAAGCTGCTTTCGTCCGTGAGATCGCAAAGACCTATCCTGAGGAGAAAAAGATCTCGCCTAAAGTTTTGAACGATTTCTTGGGCAAGAAGGGCCCGACTGCTGGAAACACTAGTTCTGTATACTATGCTTCCTATGTCTTCTTTGAGAAGATTCGCATTCGAGACAAAAAACCAAAAAGTAAGCATAGAGAAGAAATGGAGAAGCAGTGGGCGAGCGAGGGTGGTGTAGATACGAAAGTCTCCACCTCTCGTGGAATGTGGTTACATAGCAACGAGAGAGTTTCCGAGGACAAGTACGGTAAGATGACAATCTACAGAGTCGGGGGATGAGGTAGTATTGTGTGGCTCTTGTGATTTTCTCGGAGCCCGAGGATTTCAAGTATCGAATCGCGTCCACTAGCCTTTCATGTTTGTGTTCCCTTTGTTTTTTTGGTCTGGTCTTATTATCTTGGAAGGGGTCGGCGCTTGAAATCTTACCACTCACTTGTATACTGTATCGATATCAGACAGAGGATTAGCGCGTGATTGTACAATACCTGTTACTTAATTGAACCGAGCAATCTTACTTTACTTTCGTTTACCATAAATACCGTCGCAAGGCTTTGTTTCGCATGCACATACAGAAAGCCACCAAGAGTATTGAGAAGGTTCAATGAGATTGGCGTAGCTGATCAATATCACTTGTGTGCAATACATGGATACGTGAGCCGTTCCGTGTGCGGGGTACCTGCAGTCATCTCTTGCAGTTCCGCTGAAACATATACGAGCAGCGACCGAAAGTCGAGTAGGGATCCGGCTCCCATGAAGAATATATAATTCCGACATGTATCTTTTGAAATTCCTGTTTCGATTTCTATTCACATTTCAATCTATCGCCACTCCGAAAGATATTATAGGCTCTACAGTCCACATTGCCCATCATGTTGCGGACCCAAAGCTCTTCAGCCCGCTCCCTATTACCTCGTATTGTTATAGGCTACACGCTTACCTCTTACTATGCTCTTGCCCTCGCATATGACTTTGTAATCATCGGTGGTGGCACCTCTGGTCTCGTGATTGCAAATCGTCTATCAGAAATCCCCAATATAACCGTCGCTGTAATCGAAGCCGGCTTCTCAGTCTTCAACAACACAAACGTCAGTCGAGTCGATGGGTTCACACTTGGTCTTGATACGCCGATTGACTGGCAATATGAGACTACACGTCAGACCTATGCTGGTGGCAGAAAGCTTGGATATAATGCTGGAAAGGCCTTGGGTGGAACGAGCACGATTAATGGTGGGCATTTCATTGATAAATGGCTTCCAGGGGGTGGAGCTGACGATAATAGGAATGACATATGTACGCGCCGCATCGCAACAAATTGACGCGTGGGAGCAACAACTTGGTAATACTGGTTGGAATTGGTCCTCTCTCTATCCGTACTATAAAAAGAGTGAGAGCTTTACAATCCCGACACATGCTCAAACAGCAGCGGGTGCATCATATGTTTCAGCGTTTCATGGAGAAACTGGACCTCTCAAGGTTGGGTATGCATATGATCTCAATAACGGCTCCCTTTCCTCTCAAGTCGAGAGCGCATGGGCGGCTCTGGGGGTGAGGAAGAATGAAGATATGAATGGTGGAAATATAACTGGACATACGGTGGGACCGTCTACACTGGATCGAGAGAAAAATGTCAGAGAAGATGCGGCCAGAGCTTATTATTATCCGATTCAGGATAGACCGAATCTGCATGTGTTTTTGAATGCTACTGCCAGAAAGATTGTTTGGGGTAGTAACTTGGGAGCGACTTATACAGCGAGTGGCGTAGAAGTGTTGAATTCAAACGGAGAAATCGAGGTTATAAATGCGACAAGAGAAGTCATCGTTTCTGCTGGGACTTTGAGATCACCAGCGATACTAGAACTCTCTGGTATTGGGAACCCAAAGTAAGTTTCAGGAATCATCACGAGTGTGCGATGTGTTGCTAAGAAATTTAGCATCTTGCAAAAATATGATATACCCACCAAAATCATCCTCCCCGGCGTAGGGGAAAATTTCCAAGATCAACCCAATAACCTATTCGTCTATCAGGGTAACACCACATATAATGGAACAGTGCCATACGTGACTAATGCCCCATTATCCTCGATTCTCCCCAGTGTACCCGCTGCAAACATCAGCACCTGGGCATCATCCATCTCTGCTGCAATCAATAGTTCCATTTCGCCCGGAGCCATGAATTATCTCCTAACCATCCAAAATAACCTCATCAACCAAGACGTCCCGGACATCGAGGTCATCTTCGGCAACACGGTCACCATCGGACAAGGCCCCAGCGTCTATCTCGACACGGCCTTCTGGGTGCTCCTCCCCTTCTCCCGCGGCAACGTCCATATCTCCTCCTCGGACCCTGCCGCGTGGCCCGCCATCAACCCCAACTTCTTCCTCGTCGATTTCGACCTGAAGGTCCAAGTCGCGATTGCGAAGTGGACGCGTCGGTTCTGGGCCGCGCAACAGCTGGGCCGCGCCTTCACCGAGTCATCGCCCGGCTATGCGGCCGTGCCGAAAAATGCGACGGATGCGCAGTGGGAATCGTGGATTACGTCAACGTGTAAGTGCAAGGGGTAGCTTTGCCTCGAGGTTCCCCCCCTCTCTTCTCCCCTCTGTGCTTCAACCCCCCAACGTGCGTGATGGGAAAATTACTGAGTGTTGTTCATGTAGTTGGGCCGAATAACCATCCTGTGGGTACGTGCTCGATGCAGGGGAGGACTTCCGGGGGAGTGGTGGACTCGAATATGAAGGTTTATTTTACGAGTAATGTGAGGGTTGTCGATGCTTCTATTCTGCCTCATCAGGTTAGTGGACATTTGACGAGTACATTATATGCTGTTGCAGAGAGGGCAAGTGATATTATTAAGAGCATCAATAGGATAGGTTAGCATATAGATTGAGTCTTGTTTATGGGTGAGTATGGAGCTCATAGGAGATAAGTGTGTGTGTGAACGATATCGATATACTCGGCAAAGTAGGGGTAACCTATATCGCGAGTCCGAGAAATACTTGATTCGGAAAAGATCCAAGAAGATAATCAATAGCCGCGCACAGCAAAAAAGTATACCCCGAATGACTCTCCTCGTTGGTAAGATTATCCAGCTCGTGTACTTTTAAGTTTTACCCTCAATCCTGCTCCTCCTTCCCTTCGCTCCCCTTCGGCTTCGGGTATCAATCCATATGCGAGCGATATGCGCCAGGAAGGTGGTAGGTACTGCACTTCCCAATCAAATCCACCGAATCCTTCCCATCAACGACGGCTTTCTCTATTCGGCCATGCGCCTCTGCCTAATCGATATCACTACCCACAAACGTCCAAGATCATCCGAACATCCCACATGCAACGGCTGGGTGCGCTCGCCCGTTTACCCGATGGACGGACCGAACCCCCTGATCCAGACGACTTCCCCGAGAGTTAATGCCCGAGATCCGTAGGCTATTAATCCCCTTGAGGCCCCCGTACATACGCAACCTGGTGGAAATTACACGATATCTTCTTTTTGCTGGCGGTTAATCTTTCTTTCTTCCTTCCTTTCCTTTCTTCGGTTGGATTTGGTTTGATTTCGTTTCGTTTCGTTTTGTTTCGTTTTACTTTCTTCTCCCTTCCTTCTTTCGATCTTTCGATCTTTCCTTCTTTCCTTCTCCCTCCTCCCTTCTCCCCTCTCTCAACTATGATTTCCATGATCCAAGAAATAAATTAATCAGCAGATGGTTGATTGATTCATTACAAAGTACTTGGGCATACAAGACTGTACATCATATTAGGATGATTAAGGTTAATCGATTGAATGGATTGGATTTGATTGATTGAATTTTACACCCCTGCCGACTGCGTTGTAAGATTAAGACAATATGTTGGAAATTACGTGCATCCCCCAATCCAATGTGGATAGTCTCAAACCTCTCTTGTGTTTCTCTTGGGCTGAATGCTCGTGGGAGGTCATCCTGATCCAATCGCATCCGTTGATTTGTCGGCGTTTCTGCATGTTTTGGGCGGTGTTTTGTGTTTTGTGTTTTGTGTTTTGTGTGCTTCTGAGGTTGGTTACTTCGTACTTGTGGTCGTGGTCTAGTCAAGCAGGCAGAGGCAGGTAAGGAAGGTTAATATCACATAAGGTTGGTCGGCTAATCGGTTAATCGGTTAATCGGTTAATCATCTACTCGAGTGCTAGAGTGCTAGAGTGCTACAGTAACCTTACTCATAGTAATTATCCATTTCCTACGTACCATCTAAACGCCTTCCTAGGTACTCGTAGACAGACCAATGATGGATAGCAAACAGCGTTGGATCATTTGAACGGTTTGGGTCAGCTATATTGTATCTACCTACTCCGTAATATTCCTTTCCCTTCCGTTCCCTTCCCCTCCCCCCTCCTCCCCCTTCAAATCCACTCTCACCCCCTCCCTTCCTTTTCACATTCCCTTTCCCTTCCTTTTCTTCTACTGTAATAATACTGATGGATTTTCAGGTTCTGGATGTGCAGGGTGCA
>NGKF01000047.1:110050-123488 GCA_002162555.1 Monilinia aucupariae | reverse complement strand
CCCCCGCCACACTTGTGTCGTGCAAACGAACGTGCAAACCCGTACCCTTACTTCCCGATCCTTATCCCCAAGCATCATGACGATCTTCATATTGTGCGATATTACCATTGAACATGATCTAATCTATGAACCGTTTCCTACAGATCTACACGATCTTTGCTTAATCATCTGTCCACTGATTCATATCTATCACCTCCTTAACTGTGCCTTCTATCAGCAACTACCCAAGTAATTCTGGGCATTCATTGGTGTGATGGGGCGAGACCAGGGGTATTAGGAAATTACATCAACATGCGACGCAAATATGCAGCCTTCCTGCGCATTACCTGTGCCACCAAGAATCTGAAGTTAGATCATCCGGCTGGCTGGTACTGCATACAAAAGCTACCGGCCTACCCAGCATTTCCCTTCTTTCGTCAGATATTTTCTCAATTCAAGAATCCAAATATTCTCCATAAGGTTTATCTACCACCCACACTCTTTTAGATCATCATCGGCTCTGCCAACCCACACTCCTTCCAACTTTCCTTATTACTATTTTCAATTCTCAATAATGTTTCCCAAGCTCTTCTCTCTGGCCACCTTTGTGGCCGCGGCCTCCGCCTATTCCGTTCTTACCCCAGCCCTCAACTCCACTGTTGAAAAGGGCAAACCCACCAAGGTGACCTGGTCCTCCGTCGACACCGACGCCTCTGCCTTCTCCATCTATCTCGTCAATTTCAAAGATTGGCCCCCCACAGTCATCTCCCTCGCCCAAAATGTCCCACAGGCAGACAAAAGCATCGATGTCACCATCCCCTGCTCCGCGAACAATGGTTACGGATGGCAAATCAACTTCATCAACGGCACCAACACGTACGTCATCTACGCCCAATCCCAAGCATTCAGCCTCACCGGATCGTGCGTCGACCCGACCACCACTTCTTTTGCCCCCGGACCTACCACTACCACATATGTTACGAAGAACTTCACCATGACCGCTTATCGCAATGCTACCTCTACCGCTGTTCAGGTTGTGCCGACGACGACGACGGCGACGAAGACGGCCATTTCTAGGGTTGTCGAGACGGTGGTTTTTGCTACTCCAATGCTTTGGTTCGTTCATCCTACGCCTGCTGGATCTATGTGCGCACCGGAGAAGACTGTCACGGTTTACGCTAGTGGTCCAGCCCCAACTGGTACTTGCTCTGGTTCTGGCTATGGATCCGGTTCAGGATCTGGTTCCGGCTCTGGTACTGGCTCAGGCTCTGGCTCAGGTTCTGGCACTGGTTCTGGCTCAGGCTCAGGTTCTGGCACTGGTTCTGGCTCAGGCACTGGCTCAGGTTCAGGCTCAGGTTCAGGCACTGGCTCAGGCACTGGCTCAGGTTCAGGCACTGGCTCAGGTTCAGGTTCAGGCACTGGCTCAGGCTCAGGTTCTGGCACTGGTTCCGGCTCTGGATCAGGTTCATCAGGATCTGGCTCAGGCTCAGGTACTGGTTCCGGCTCTGGTACTGGCTCAGGCTCAGGTACTGGTTCCGGCTCTGGTACTGGCTCAGGCTCAGGCTCAGGTTCTGGCACTGGTTCTGGCTCAGGCTCAGGCTCAGGTTCTGGCACTGGTTCCGGCTCTGGATCAGGTTCATCAGGTACTGGTTCCGGCTCAGGCACTGGCTCAGGCACTGGCTCAGGTTCCGGCTCTGGATCAGGTTCATCTGGTTCCGGCTCATCAGGATCCGGCTCAGGTTCCTACCCAGGTTCCACCCCATCAGGGGCCTACGGCAACTCCACCGCCACCAAGACCGGCTACGTCGCATCCCCATCCGGCACCGGCACCGGCACCGGCTCCGGATCCAATGGCACCGCCCCCTTCCTCTTCACCAACGCCGCTCCCTCCGTCCAAGCCGGCTCCATGCTTGCGCTTCTCGCTGGAGCGGCCGTGTTCTTGTTGTAGACTGGAAGATTTAGCATTTGTATTCAGCAGGGGCTGGATGCGTTGGATTGGTGAAGGCTTGTTGCTTCATTGTATTCCCTTGGCTTTCTTGCGATGGCGATTTGGAATCCAGGGTGGGGGTGGGGGAGGGTTTTAGTGGTGGGATAGGATAGGATAGAATAGGAGCAAGAGGAGAAATCATATTATTTCTGCATGTCATCTTACCTAGGTAGATCTTAGTGTATAATTAGAGATTTATACTCGTACACTTATGCATATATGAATATATGTGTAAATAGAAATATTTTACATTAAGAACCTGAACCTTCTGTCCTATCCTATCCTATCCTGGCTTATCTTGTCTTATTAGCACTCAAGTATAGCAATCTTGCGATCCCATCCCTCTCCTTTGTTCCTTTGATTGCTTGTGTACTCGAGTATTCTACTCGTATACAAGGATGAGAATAGAATGCTCGAGTAGATTCCTCCAATCAACATCAACCCACCAGACCCGGTTAAAACTAGATCTTCGTAGATCATAATCCACAAAATAGACAATTTCAACCACTGTGCTCTACTCTACTCTACTCTACAGTCGCATAGTAATTAACCTGAGTACTTCGCACGGTATACCCGTACTCTATCTACGTCAAACGCTACGCTACTTTGAGTCTACTCATCGCAGTGCGAAGTATTATGGGCTTAGGGCCACCGGGTGAGCTAATACTAAGACTAAAACTAAAACTAAAACTAAGACTAATACTAATACTAATACTCGTAGTTGAGCCAGTATTTAACCTACTCTTTAGAGTACGAGTAAAGGGGGCAGAGTATAAAAGTACAAATAAGGTGCAAATAAGGTAATAAAGCATAGAGTTTGAAGTTTGAAATTTAAGATATGGGAAGTATAAAAGTATAAAACTATAAAAGTATAAAACATAATTCCTTATTTCATCAAATGCAAAACATGAAACATAATCAAAGCACAAAACCAAACCCATCAAACAATCATCAACAACTATTCACGAATCATCCCATCAACAATTGAACCAAAAATAAGATGAATGAGTGATCAAAAGATTCTCTAGCCCATACATCCACGATTCATCTACACAGCCAAAGAACAAAATCCAGAGGTTCCCAAAGGAAACATGGTATCTCTCCCGCTTCCCAAGTACGGAGTAACACGAGTTCTCGTCATCCCCCTATCCTAGAATAAATTTACCCCAAGCTCTCAATACGCCATGCTTCCTCCAAAACCCCACACATACCCCACTCCTCACTCCTCACCCTTCACCCCAAATCCCGACGCCGAACCCCATCCTCAGTATACGTATCACGCAACCCACCTCCTCTCCTTCGCGCTCGCCGTACCACCCACCGCCACCGCCACCGCCGCCACAAGCGCATCCAGCGCCGAGCTCTGCGTACTTGCATCTGCCGTGCCAACAAGGGGACCCGCCCAATTAACGCCCAGGGAATTATCATACGAATTTCGATCATTCGCCCAGATGCTCTTCGCGTTCTTCGCGATGAAGGTCGAGTAGGTTGAGCTGGGTGATGCGTGCTGGAGCCTCTGGAGATTTCTCATGAATATTCCTTTGAACTGCGAGCCATCTCCTCCACAGTTCGGCTCGCAGGGGTCGTGAAGAATGCCGTTGGAGTCCGAGAGAGCCTTGATGGCTGCCGTGGCGATACTGTTGGCGCTGTTGAGATAAGTGGAGCTGCCTGTCGCGGCGGAAAGTTCAACTAGGCCCCCGAGTACAACGCCTTGATTGTAACTCCAAACCGTTCCTCCGTTATTTTTGCACGAGCTTGTCAATCCATCGTTGATTGTACCCTGTGCGTTAATCATTCCTGTCCCTTGGAACCAGTTCCATTGATTTTTCGCAATAGTCAGATAATTCGCTCTCTCACTTGCTGCCGCACGATTTGCAAGATGAGCACTCACGCTCAAGTAAAGCTCATTGGCAATGGCGTTCACGTATGTGTTGGGCCTATCCCACCAAATACCCGATGCACCATTGGAGCAGGGTGTAGTGCTGGCCTTTTTCATATCGGCAAAGATATCCTCAGCCATAGTTAAGTACTCGCTGTTTCCAGTGACATCGTATGCTTGAATCCAACCCAGTGCCCACCAGCCTTCATCATCATAATAGTCGTTCAAGAATCCCTTGGGGTCCACAGTATTTGTCGTATGTACGGAGGAGATATTGCTCGCAAGAGCAATGCCCTTTGTGGTGGCGGTAGAGTCCCCGTAGACAGATAAGTAATTGTAGTTTGCCATGACTAATTTTGTCATTTGCAAGTTATATGTCTGAGCTTGGGTAAACGTATTCGACATAATACCAATTATGGTTGACTTGACACTCGGATCGACGGCAGCCAGGTCTCCGATGACGGTCAAACAATTAGCAGAATTCCACCATCCTGTAGTAGTCCATAGACCCGAACCGGCATTGTACCAAGTTTGTAATTGTTTGAAAGCAGCCTCTGCATTGGTAGTATATTGTTGTGCAGTAACTATATCAGCGAAGCTGAGTATGTAATACAGGGGGACAAGCGAGCAAAGCATGGTGAAAATGAGGAGAAGAAAAGCATAAGGGGTGAAGTCAAATTCATATTTGGAGGAACTTATCTGACCTTTTAACAAATCCTAACATTGGAGAGGCATGCATGATATTCCGAATCACAATAGGCCTCTCAAATTATTGAAATGATTCAAAGGGGGCCGCCAGCACGCGATGGAGGCTTGGATTCACCCACTGTTGTTATTTTTATCCGAAAGACTATTGATGTGAATGGCAACATGGCTAAGTGATCCCTTTAAGCGTTTCGGTCATGTAGTAGTAACTTACGAGCAAGTAATTGGACGAGGAATTTCCGTGCTTCCCTAAAAGAAAAGAAAAGCAATAAAATGATGGATGATGGAAATCACTTGAGATTGATTGACATTTGCAATCCTTTGAAGCGAGGGATCTAACAACGTAAACTAATGCCCATGATCTTTTAGCTCTGTATTACTTGCCGATCAAGCTATCAACGTAAATAGTTCGAGGTGAAATGTGGAAAAGAATACAGCAATTGTATTTGATGCTAGTCTGCTGACTGGCTCAAATCATTAAATTAGCACCTAGTTACTTGACTCGGTCATATAATTGTCATCCCTTGATGGAACAATGAAGATTCAAAATTGAAGTTCAAATCAAACATCAAATCAATTTTTGCTTTTTCCAATTTTGAACTTTTGTTTTTTTCCCCGGTAAATTTGGCCCGAGTCCATCCACTAGATGTTGTTGAATATTGACTCGTGCCAAGGACATCTGACTGTAAGACAAGATGTAAGTGGAATATCATGTTAAAGATCGAGTATCCTTACTCTGTCGGATATGCTATAACTCGGTCAAATGGACAAAACAAACCTTCTAATGGAACGGTATTTGAATTTGGCTACGTAAGATATTGCTTTGGCCGGCATCATTCTTACCTTTATATTTCGTAAAATCCAATGAGAGGATGGCACGAGAGTACTGTGGGTTGATAATGTTCCCGACCTCAATAGACCTACTGATGTTTCCAACATTTAGATACTTCTCAAGTCTTCATGAGGCGTGAAAGCCATGTCTATATTGGAAGTCAAAAGCTGCGGATATTTTCTCGAATCAAAACCCCGGCTATGGACGAGGATCACAATGTAAAAATAGCTGATCGTTGATGCTCCGATGCTCTGTGTGGGCCAGTCAGTTCGGACCCTGGGATAAGAGCGGCCCCCGCAGCTGCAAATGATGCGACGAAAACTTTCTCGCAAGGTGGAGGACATGATTTTGGTTCAACTCCACAGCATGTGGCTCAATCTCATGGCCTGCCTGTTTGAACAGCTTCCTGCATGACCATATTTGAAGGTCCCTCCTGCAGTCTCTCCAGCGGTTTCATCGTCATGCCTAACCAGCATCATTTAATCCATTCAGTCTAGTCTCTGTGTATAGCCGGGTTGACAATGGTCTCTGACTCCTAGAGCTGATCGTGGAAAGCTAACCATACATGTATTCTGTCGTTGAATTTCTTGACTCGAAGTTCTAATTCAATATCTCATGCTGGACTTTCTTAGTTTACTCAAACCGCGAAAACAAAACTGGCTCCTTTCTCCGATTTGATCTCCACACACTCGTTGAAGTCAACAAATCCTCACACCTCTTGACTGCTCATCCAATTTTCTCAAGAAACTCTCACTTCTCCAATCCCCAAGTATCCCACCTTCCGCCCTAGACAACGAGGTCCGTTTTTTGCATTCATGATGCCTTAGAATCCGACAAGATCATTACACCATTGAGTTTGATCGTAAATTCCGGTGTGCAGCAGTAATTTTAACAAGTTATCGCATCGCGCATTTGTGGAATTGGCCAAAGGTCGATCCGTGGGTGATGAACGTAACTCTAGAAGATAAAAAGTTCCCGGTACAGGTTATGAGGAAGGATTAAGCCATGAGGATCGATCGAAAAGTCTGGCCAGTCTAAGCTTAAGCATTGTTCGCGTCTCAAACGTTATATCGACTGGACTGGAGGTAAGAAATCCATCTCGTTAGGAAGAGCCCATTATATGATTCCTTCGAGCTTCTTTTCCAGATCTGGCCATCGGAAAATAAAATCTTGGTATTCAACAACATCATCTTTCGTCCATTGCTTTTTATTGAGAGGTGCTGATGAAATAGATGAAGGGTTGTTGATGGGCCATTCGAAATGGAGATTGCTCTCACCACAAGGGTCTTCTATCGATATCACAAAGGCCTGGGAGAACATGTATTATTTATGGCTTCACTACTCCTACTCGTGACAACTGTTGTAACAATTGAAGTTTCCTAGAGCGGAGAAGTTTCGTTGATGGAATCGCTATCGCAATTTGGAAAAGATCGATTGATCTAGACGTTTGGCTGGCACAGGCACAAAGGAATGAGTTAGCCACGGTCACTCTAGCAAATCTCGACAGATCTCACGATACATCCATCCCCTGATCCAGACGGTTCCATAGCTTTCCTCCTCCTCGTTGCCAAACAACTTGTGTCAATTCAACCATCTTCTGCAAGTATCCGCTCAATCTGTCCAGACATGATGAGCTCGGCTTTAGGTTGTATCCTCGTTTTGTCTTCTCTCTTCAAGTAAACCAGCTTTCAACGGTCATTTGCGTATTGCTCGAAGATCGAGACTGGTCAATATTGACAGAGCAATCTAGATCAATAAACGTCTCTGGGCTTGAAGAGTCCTGTTTGATGATCAAAATTGTGTTTGGCGTACTGACAACAAGATGAAAATTCGTGGTCGAAAGATAATTTACGCGATTTCATACCAAGGTTGCTTTGAACTTTGAAGAACTGGTGGACCCGCTTCGGCTTACGTCAGGGGCAGTTACGGGTACTGGCTTTTGGGACCTACTCGAGTAGATAAATATCTCTACTCGAGCATTCCACCATCATGACCTGGTGGACTGAAGTTTGAAATCCCATATTCCATCGTGAATGTATAGCAAGAACTGCGGTTATCGATCAGGTTCATGCTAGATGGTGCTCGTGGGATTGGAGTAGAGAGTTCACGCTCCCAGTCATCACCGCAGCTATCGTGAGTTGTAGCTCTGTCCTGAAGCTTTTCATAGCCAATGTCCGAGTCTCTCCAATCTGTCTGGGAGCCATGAGCTTTGGTGATGTAGACAAGACAGACTCACTTGGATGGATTCGAAAAGGAAACCTCCTTCGAGATCCTTGACGCTTTCAGGAGTCTACGCGGTAACCTTATCGACACCGCCGACGGACGCGAAGAAGGGCAATCTAAGATCTGGCTTGGAGAATGGCTCATATCAAGAGACTGTATACATGGGATGGTGATTGTTGCTAAATACTCTTTACATTATCAGATGCGATATCTCGAGGAGGCTGATTTAAACTCTCGTGGCAAAGGAGCGATGTCCCCAAGGCTCTCCGTTGCAGGAAACTCTAAACCAAATACACGCATGTAGATCTCCTCTACTCTACATTCATTGATATTGGTGTCCTTGTAAGACCAAGGCCACCAGCATTGCCATGCCATATATGATGCAAAAGGCTCTATCTGTCTTCCCAGTTGTTGGAGGCCGCAAGGTCAGGTATATCAAGGATAATATCGAAGATCTTAAGATTATTTTAACTAAAGATGATGTTGGATCAATAGATAGAGCGGAAGCTTTTGATCCAGGATTTCCTCATGCATTTTTGAGCGGCGCAATGCTCGGTGAGGATCAAAGAGACTTAATAGAGATTCCCGAATGTTTGATTGAGGTAGCTTCTAAGAAGATTTGACCGGCTTAGTGGCCCTAAGGCTGTCAAGGCTGTTATGCAGTATTAAAAGAAGCTCTAGATGTTTTTCGTGTTTTGGGCTTGAATTGAGCTTGAATTGAGCTTGAGCTAGGTGAATAGAGGAAGATCTGGCTTCAGGGGCTCGGATGTACCATGAAGATTCTCACGTCACTTGAAGACAGACAAACCATCCAATGAGATATGTCTGCATCGCAGAGTTCACGATGCATCAAACTTCTCTTCCGTCTCTCGGCTCCCATCTTGATTCTTGAACCACACAGGAGTTTCTCATCTATTTTAAAGATCTCGTCTACCAGGCAAACATCTATCCAGACGAAGGGGAATAGTAGAAGTTTGTTCAAATATCTGCATTCATTTCAATATCCCCACCCATCGTACAGCATCTAAGATAATTCCATTTGCCAAAATGATATACATCTGGCTTCCGCTCCATCATCAAGCAACGGGGTATTCCAAGCGCCTCTCTCCCCAAATTGCTCAAATATGGCTGCTGAGATCGAGTACAAGTGCCGAAATACTGAGGGAAGAGTCAGGAATCGCATAATGTGCAGGTTTTCAACGATGTACCTAGAGTAGATGGAACACCATTTGTACTACAGTACTCGTATAATCAACATGAACAATCAGCAATCAAGTCTAAATCTGCGTGCATCTAGGTGCAAGGCCGCACTGCGAGTCTGAAGCTCACTCAAAATCTAAGCCAAGTTTAAATCCTTGCCATGCAAGAGAGGTTATGAGCAGGTAAACGAAGACGTCGAACCTGGATTTGAATCCGAATATGCATCCAGATCTGAACCTGAACCTGAACCTGAATCTGAACCCGCAACAGGATTTGAGGCAACGCTGCGCATAGCCTTCACAGCAGCCAAGGACCCCCCGTCCAAAAGAATGTCGTACAACCCATCGCGGTATTAGCAAAAAGTATGCCGACGTATCTAAGGCAAAGCCTCTTCGAACCATGAGTATTCCCCTTCTTCTCCGCGACCCGAATGATGCTCCTCTTCCTCACTCACAACATAATCCCAAGCAAGAAGGTCAAGATTTCGAATTCGTCTCGTGCTAATCTTTCCCACAAACATTCCTCTCTATCGACCAAACCCATTTCCATCACCCTCTCACCCTCTCCCTTACCCACAATGAGTTTATAACCATCCCCAGCTCAAGAGACCTCCTCATCCCGCTCCCGCTCCTCCTCCCCTGTCACAACCCTTTCCACAACAGAGTTTATCACCCATCAACTGCCGATCTTGAAAAGTCGCAATATTGGCCACTCACTCCCTCATCCATGATAGCCTACCCCTAGCTAGACCCTTCGACACGTTCCCAAACCTCCACCCATTACAATCTCGTCGGTGTGGATTTTCGGGTCCGTTTTCGTGACAAATGCGACGAGGTCATCATCCATCTCATTAATCCATTGCCTTCCTATCGCAAAATTCGATGGCTAGAGTATGCTATGGCGATTGCTTAGTTTATTTTTGTTACGACAAATGATTTTTTCAGTTGCGCATAAGCAAACATAGGTAGGTATATACAGTACAAAAGTCTGAAGGGAGAGAATCATTCTAAATTACTATGCTAGGGGTGCTCCAAACAAATCATGAATTTCTCCTTCATTTCCATTCTCATACTAGTAAACACCCTGTTTAGCTTTAGCTGTATCTACCACTTTATCCCCCTCAACTGTAACCTCCTTATCGCGGAACTGTCGCATGAATTCTAGAAATTGACTATTCTGAAACTTATCGCTTTGATCATTGCTAACCCTGTGTAGAAGCTCGCCCGCTGTGCGTGATAGAGCATCGGGTGCATGTGTGTTTTCTTCTGGTGTTGCAGTTGCAGGATCCTGAATGGTATCTGCACCGAGGGGGGCTTGGTTGAGGAGATCATTTGCCGCTCGATCGCGTTCAAGTTCTGCATTCTGGTCGGCCTTTACTTGTTCCAAAATCACCGCGCCCTCGGTTTGAGCTTTCGTAATTTCCAATTCTTGCTCTCTCTCTCTGGCTCTCTCCAATTCTGCTGCATTAGCTGCTTCATCGAAAGCTCTAGCAAATGCTGCATCATCAAAAACTTCATTTTGTTGCGCCGTTAATGGTCCTGTGGACATAATTTGATTTTGTTGCATAAGAACTCTAGGTAGTGGACTGTATCCAATATTCATCATAGAAGGGCCATTCATTCCCATAGCAGGTTGTTTTCCATTCACAATCGAACCTGAACCTCCATAAGTTTGCTCAAACTCCTGATGCCATCCTCCTCCCATTTGTGGTTGATATGTTTGATGTAAAGTTGGTTGTTGAAATTGCGCCTGAGGACCAGAGATATTCAGATTCTGGAAATCGGTAGCCCATCCTTGACCTGCAGAATTTTGTGAAGATCCATTTTGAAAGGATTGAGGAGAAGGGGTTTGAAACTGTCGAGGAGAGAAGTTTTGGACTAAGGGAGAGGGACTAAGTGATTGATGACCAGCCTGGAAAGCTGCGAATTCAGCATCTAGCTGACCTGCATTTTGAGCAGAGGAAGCTCTGAATCCCTAAGACGTCGTTAATATGTATCGAAAGTGATGCACTGTCACTAGAAACTTGGGAGTTTTGAATGATACATACTTGCGAAGATGAAGCTCTTCCAACTAATCGATCTTGTTGCAAGGTACGATCAACGTTTGAATGCTTTTGAAAATTCTGCAAAGCATTGGATGGACCACAAAGGTTGTCTGCCATGTTGGCGACGCTATTGCTTGAGCTTCTGGTGTATGGATTGAATGATTGATTGATTGATGGTGGTTGAAAGATTCCCAGTCCTACATATGACGATTCGGGAATGTGAGCTTAAATTGGACCGAGGCCCATGAAATGGAAGGCTGTGAAATGAAGAATGGGCAGATTGATTGAAGAACCAATAAATGAGTATAAATAAATATATATATTGATCAAATTGGCAGGAATATATCTTGTGGATGAATAAGCCAAGAAGAATGAATGGGTTGCGGTGAGAAGGAAAGAAAAGTTGAGAGAAGAATGTTGTTAAAGGTGTCAAGTCACAAACTGAAGGTGCGGGTGAATTACTCGAGTAAAGATTTTGCCCTTCCTTTAACCTCGAATGCGTAGGCGGTAAAGATAACGCTTCTTATCGGCAAATCACATGCTTGACTCTTTCGGCAAAAGGTTTCCCCGGTGTCTGCCGAAAGCGGTAAGTGCCGCTTAGATACGATCTGGCAGCATCAATCAGTTGGAGCTTCGGGCATCTGGAAGGTATTTTGAAATACATATACAAAACAGACACTGGATTCTATTTGGAATTTGTGTTAACATGGCGCAAGTAATAACCAACTCAGGTCATGATGATATGATTGTAAGTATATATCCCCTCCACCTTTCTGCATGTCGTACGTCGGAATCATTCATGCAATGGACATGAAGCGCATCTTAGAAAGTCAATAAACTAATTGGTGTTCTTATAGCATGATGCAGCTTTAGATTATTACGGTCGCAGACTCGCAACATGTTCATCGGATCGCACTGTTAAGATTTTTGAGATTGAAGGGGAAACACATCGTCTCACAGAAACACTGAAAGGGTATGTTGTTCTCGTGAACTCCGTCAAATACCTTGAATACACGGGCCTCCAACCTCGCGGTCAGCACATTACACATACTTCTCTCCATTTACTATCTCCTCGTTATGATCCATGATCTCAATGTTTCAATGCCGTGTCCAAAAGTCATCTAGCTAACACCTCTTCTTATAAAGCCACGAAGGAGCCATCTGGTCCATCTCCTGGGCGCACCCCAAGTACGGCAACATCCTCGCCTCAGCAGGCTATGACGGCAAAGTTCTCATTTACAAAGAAACCTCCTCAGCCTGGACTAAGATCTACGATTTCGCCCTCCACACTGCCTCTGTCAATTCCCTCTCCTGGTGTCCTCACGAATCAGGATGCCTCCTCGCATGCGCTTCCTCAGATGGAAATGTATCAGTCCTAGAATTCAAAGATAATTCTATGGATCATAAGATTTTTCATGCGCATGGCATTGGTGTTAACAGTGTTTCTTGGGCGCCATCTTCACAACCGGGTAGTCTGGTGAGCGCGAGTGCAGGGGGGAAGGAAGGGGGTGTTAAGAGATTTGTTACAGGAGGTAGTGATAATCTTTTGAGGATTTGGGGATGGGACCAGGCGAGTTTGAGTTATAAGGTTGAGGGGGCTCCATTGCAGGGACATGGGGATTGGGTTAGAGATGTTGCGTGGAGCCCTACAGTTTTGCAGAAGAGTATGTTTTCTTTTTGTCTCCCCTCCCATCTCAACATTTATCCAATTTCCCAGCCTTCCCCCTCTTGAACAAAATTCGACAACTAAAACCCAATAGGCTACATAGCATCCGCCTCCCAAGACAAGACAGTCCGAATCTGGACTTCCTCCGCCGCCTCAAACCCAGGGCAATGGGAATCTAAGGTCCTGCAATTCGAACGCGAAGTCTGGCGCGTATCGTGGAGTTTAAGTGGAAATGTATTGGCGGTTAGCGGAGGGGATAACAAGGTTTCTTTATGGAAGGAGAACTTGAGGGGCGAGTGGGAATGCGTCAAAGAGATTGAAGAATAGATATGGGGGTTGAAGTGATGTAACGGCTGAGATGCGATGAGAGTCTAACGGAGAGTAGGTGAGAGGCGTTTTGGGACAGAAAGGCATGCAAGAATACAAACATAACATACATTATACAACATAAAAGCAAGCAAGCAAGCTCAATGTATGTATGTATTCCCTTCATCGTCAGCACAGTCAATTTGGAAAAGTTGATTCTAAAAGGGGCTGGAGGTAATTCTTAATGCATTCCAAATGAAAACAATTCGATTTACGCATTTTCTCAATGGGGCAGAGCGGTTTAAGGCTAAATTAAGATCATTTTCTGAATCCAATTCTCATCTCGATTTTCAGGCTATTCTAACGACATAAAGGGTATATACTCAATATATATACGAGTATGTATATCAATCCTAGGAAGTGATTAAGAACCAATCGAAAAGAAAGAAAGAAAGAAAACAAGCCAGAGAAAGGAAAAAAAGAAAAAAGAGAAGAAAAAGACGAAACTCTTTGATAATTTCATTATCTAACCTCATTTTTATTTTTATTTTCGTTCCCCTTTCCCTTTCTCTTTCTTTCCCACCCCTCTTTCCCTTTCTTTCCCATCCCTCCTCCCT
>NGKF01000047.1:30808-108939 GCA_002162555.1 Monilinia aucupariae | reverse complement strand
CCATCCCATCCCATCCCATCCCATCCCATCCCATCCCATCCCATCCCATCCCATCCCATTCCTTCCCATTCCTTCCCATTCCTTCCAACGCCATATCTTATTTAGTCCACGGGGTATATTCATAGCAAGATCCATTTATATCCATCCATAACCCCAAATGCCTTGGATCAAACGCCTTCCTATGCACTTACGCACTCATGCACGTATGCACTCATGCACCAACGTAGTCTCCACCAATGTACCCTCCACCCAGGACTCCTTTCCCTCCCATCCCCTCCCCTCCAGCCAAGAAAACATCAATCGAATAAGGAAAAAAAAGAAGAAGAAAGAAGAAAAAAAGCCGTGAAAAGAATGTCCCAGAAAAGAATGTTAAAAAAAGAATGTGGTTAAAAAGAATATTCAAATGTAAGTAACTTTAAATATGTGCAAATTTGATTGAAAGTGAGTAAACGATTGCCCGAGATTCATTACTGATGAAAGAAGTTGTTTCGTGACGCATAGTAAATCGCTTCTCGAACTGTTGGTCCAGAATAGATACCGTCCGTCGGGATGAAATGAAATGGTTGAGATTTGCCATGATGCTAGGCGGTAGAAAGCTTGTATCCGAGATTAAAGTCGCCAATTAGTGTTGGGGGTATATGCATTAAACCATATGTTTGCCGATGATGCTGATGCAGATGCTAATGCTTCATGAAGATAGTATAATCTTGATTCATAAATTTCGTATGTACCGTTGAGCCAATGGTCGTATATTGAGGAATTCTGACCCCATTTTATGATGCTGATATTGGGATCCCTCAGATGGTACTTTGAAACGAAAGAGCCAAAGCTAGTGATAGCCTCGCGACTTCATGAGCTCAAAGAACTCCAGCGCTTCCTTGCCATCAATAGGGTCATCCGCCTCACTCTCATCCACATTCCAGAAAACAAATGGCCCCGACATAACGTCAATATCAGAATCAGATCGTGCATCGAACCATCGACCAACAATGATACGTCCACCTGGCAAAACACAACCTTCATAACCCCAGGATTGTCCTGGATCATAGTTCCCCATTTCATCAGGAAAAAACTTCATGATGGTGACTCTTTGAAAGCCGGGGATTCCATGTTGTGGCGGTATTCCATGCACAGCCCCATAAAAATGAGCAGTTGTTGAGGAGTCATGGGAAGAACCGTAAAAGTACTTTACACCCGGTGGGCTGAAGACTTCTTTGGGTTTCTTTATCTCTTTCCTTGATCGTGTGCTCCGTCTTGAGCCACGATGAGCGGGCTCAGGAGCAGCATTAGAGAAAGGGTCACTTTGAAGAACCCTTTCCCAGGATTCGGGCCAATTTTGCTTTCCGAATTTCTGGTCATCAAAAAACAGAGATATGTCCTATGTAAGACTCGGTTAGTCATCCTGCATCGCCTCCATCTCAAATTTTGGCTTACCTGAAAAGACTCCCCACCATCTAGTTCATCCGAATAGGGACCACTGTCTGTGTCATCTCCAGCTTGTCTCATCCTTGCCAATTCATCAGTGTTAACATAAACTAACATGGTATTAGCGTTTCACGGTCTCAACTCGAAGCTCTGTCATCATCACTTACAGTAGGCACCTTTCCAATGGCTCCCCAATTGTTGAGTTCCTGACTTCAACCGACCCAACCATGGTTGTGGAAATTGGTTTTGGGGCAGATCTGCATAAGCATGCGCAAGGAGTCCTTCACCCTTACCAGCTTTCAGGTGAAACTTGAAGAAGTTTGCCACATGCAAACACCAACGCACGTTGAGATCGTTCTTCCATCTGCCAAGGAATATCGGCTGCTGTACGGGTGATGCATAAACTTCCAATTGAGATAGATCAAAATGGGATATTGTGTTTGTACAATATCTTGGATCCCAAGATATCCATGTCAAACATAGTTGAATCAACAACACAAGAGTATTCGAATCTGAAGGACTGTCGACGGAGCAAATGGTATAAAATTCCCAATTGTTTTCGGTCTTGCAGATGGAGTCGATAATATCAATCATGTTTCCAGTATGTATTGTGCCACGTACAAAGGAAACATAATCCCGGATATAATCGAGATTCCGGCTTACAATCACCTGGTCGCCGTTATCGTCAAGGGCTCGGTGAGCATCAGACTCTATACCCTTTTATTAGCGTGCACACTGGCCGAAACAATTACAAGAGGACACACCAATGAGAAGGTTCTGGAGCATGTCAAGGCATGTTCTTCGAAGTTGTTCTTGCTGCTTCTTAGCTCTGGTACCGAGGAATCTATACTGATTCCAGTCGAATTTTGTGTAAAGTCTTGTTGTACAGCTTCTGAATTGATATTTGGCTCTCAACATAGCCGGAGACGCATCCGGTACAGCATCGAATTTCTCTAGGAATCTTAAACGCCAGACACTATCCGACATAGCCCTAAAGGTCTTACTACAAACCAAAGAATACCGGGCGATGTCGGCATCAGAGGGTAAGAACTTCGCAATATTCTGGTGTACCTGCAGTCAAGTGATTAGCGACAAACTCAATAAGAAAACACTTTCATTTCAATCCACGACCTGCAATGCTCTTCGAGGTATCGATGGTATCAAGAAGCACTGATGCCGCCTCGTGAACTCATACTTGATGTGCGCATTCAGACGAATGAGATCATAAGCATGCATGGCCATTACGTGTCATCGATCAAAAATCTTGATGGAAATGAAAATCAGGAGCGTACCTCGGTTGGGATTTCTTTGATCAATCGATCCAGGTTGCGATTCTGAGCACCAACTTTGTTTTCCCCTGCCACACGTCGTGTTTCAACGATAATGACTGAACCTGTATCGGAATCAGAGTCATCGTCATCCTTCTGGGGAGCGGTAAGACTGGTGTTGACTGCGTCGATCTGGTAGTCTTCATCATCATCGCCGCTCTCCGTCAAATCGGAATCGTCGCTATCCGAGATTATGACATAGTTCTTGTTTCGCTTGGATGGGAAGACGTCGAAGGATTCGTCCTGCTTTCTCTTTGATACGGTGAATGGAAGTTGCGTCTGAGTCGCCTTATGATTCGGTGTCGTCCTCTTCCTGGAAGACATTCTCGATTGTTGCAAGCGTCGCCCTCAATCTGTAGGATGGATGCGATGGAAGAACTGAAATGGTATTGCCAATGTAAGAGCTTCCAATGGAGATGCCTTGAAGAAAGTATAAGACACTGCAATCGGATCAAAGGAATTGGGGAAATACTTGATGGTGAAGGGATAATTGTGATAACTTTGTCGGAATGGAAGGTGATTTGGGTTGGGTTCGAAGAAAAAAGTAGTTGGACAGTCCAGCTAGTAGCTAGTAGGTAGATAGTGAATCTGGACGCAGCTAAAATTTCCTGGCAAGATCGTAAGTTCGCAAGCAAGAATCCAATATGTATGAAGGATCCAATGGAGAAAGCCAAAGATCGATGTCAAGTATATGATTCTAACGGTACATCTCTACTGTTAGCCCAAGGGCTTCCTTCGAGGTATGGTATATCGGGTAGGTGCTGATGTAGCAAAGAGAAAGGCCAGCCTTGCCAGCCTTGCCCCTCCATATCCGAGCCTCGCACCAGATCTGGAAAGATCTCACTCACCTGCATGAGGCACGATGATATTGCGACTTTGGATTGGTTGGCACACCAAGTGCGAATCGATGCTCGACGAGGCTCACTAACCGAGGTTTGAAGGTTGAAGGTTGAAGGTTGAAGTTATTCGAAAGCGGAAGAGATAGGAAGACATGACAGGACAAGAAATGAAGAGAAGGATACGATATGAATTTGAAACTTCAGACGATAACCTCAGCTTGCCAACCAACGATTTGACAATCTCATCAAACCTCTTCGTTGATCTTATGGCCACGGATGCATTTCCATGGTGAATTGTCAGGTTGTACTAGTATGAGTAGCATGAGAAGCACATATATACCAGTCGGCCAGTAGGTAGATGAGGATAGGGTTGCTAGGAAGAGAGTGAAATGTCACATTCACACTTGGAAGTCGATAAACCACCAGACGTGGAAGAATCACCATGATCTTTCCTATCAACGGGCAGTGATGTTGGATGGAGGGAGGTTTTCACGTTCTTTGGTTGTTAGGATTTGGGAGGTCAAGGAAAGATTACAGTGGGAGATACTGGCAAAGAAGAGAAGAAGAGAACAAAGTCATTTAGTTTTTATGATACTTACTTAGACTTCATATTATACTCAAGGACTTTGATCGACGACGTTGATCTGTTGTGAATTGGGCAGATGCATTATGGGAGGAGAAGAAGAAAGTGAAGAAGGAAAAGAAAAAGCAAATGGGAAAGTAACGTGATGGATGATAAGGTTAAGCGAGGGCGAAAGTTACAATAATTACTCGTAAAAATAGGATTAAACTTGAACTTACACACAAACTTACCGAGGTCAATCATACACGTAAGTAAGTTTATGCGCGATAACCTTAATAAGTATAATTTCTTAATATCAAATATTTATATTACCGTATTCAGATATCGCTTCCTAAATCCTGAAGTGACCTAACCTTATCTGATAAGGTGGTTCATCATCTTCCTTTCTTTTTCTTCCTCTCCTCTCCTCTCCTCTCCTTTCCTTTCCTTTTCATCCTTCGTACATCCTCGAGTCTTCACTCATCCAATTATCGACCACTTCCTTACCTATGCATGCATCTTTTGATGATCATCCCTCTCTCATCCGTCTGGGCAATGGGGTATCAACGGCAAGATCATAAGTTCATAACAAGCCTTCTTCGTCTTCATTCTTCCGGCTGGGCATACATAACACTTATGCATATATACAACCCTTACGAGCAGGGTTAACATCACAACTTCACTCATCTACGAGTACAAACATCCTATCTTCTCCCACCTCTTTCTCTCTTTTTGCCTCTCCCCCTCTTTCTCTCTTTTTGCCTCTCCCTCCCCCTCTCCCTCTTCTCTCTCTCCTCTCTCTCCTCTCTCTATTTCCACCATCCTTTCTTTATCCTCCATCCTCCACCCTCTCCACCCTCTCCCCGCTCTCCTCCCCTCTCCTTTCCTTATCTACAACTTCAACTTCACTTCATTTTCTTGACCAACTTCAATTGTTAAGAGACCCTCAGGGCAGGGCCTTAACAAACTTTTCAAAGAGAAACCTGAAAATTGGATCTTGCTATCATCGAAAAATGGATACCCTCATACCTCGTCTCGACAATACCCGAGTCCACTGGTGGTCCCAGTCAAGATAAGAACGAAGGCTGGGAACAATCAACCAATCGACAGCGGTGAATCCTGATTATTCCTTGTCATGGTCAACATTGTCTCCATAGATCAACATGGATCAAGATATGATGGATCATCGATGAGCCTCTTCAAACTCTTCAAACCAACACAAATTGGTACCAATACTGTATGTAGTAAGTTTAGGGCTGTGCGGCATGGCCTATTTTTCTCTTTTCTTCTTCCTTTCTTTCAATTTTTTTATTGAAATCATTCCTCCCTTCGTTCCATTTTCTTCCCATGAAACATCTAATCTCAAGAATAATATCGTCATCTCGTGGAATCTACCTTCCTATCTGAAACACTTACATACGCCTTGGATGAATTGATTGTCAGATCTTCTTATCAACAAACCGTCAGCCAAGGACGTTAAAATAGTGCCCAATCTCTCCCTACTGTGTTATATCTTTTGGTTTCTACTTATATTTATATATTTTTATATAATTATTGTATCCTTATGTATTTGTGAGGTTAATTTGGTTCAAGCATTTCACTCAAAAGTTGAAACGTTTATTGTGCGTTCGCCATGGCTTCTACCGACAAAGCCGAGAAGAAAATCGATGAGAATACCGGTAGCCGAACTTCAAATTCATCCAACCTCGAGGGTGATGTCGAGCTACGAAATGAAAATGCTGCCACGAGACACGAAGATCAAACCATCGCCATCCTCGAACTCGTAAAAGCTCAAGATGTGCATCATCCCATGCATTGGCCTACCTTCAAACGATGGGGTATTGTGGTCATTTACTGCATGTTGCAAACTTTTGTTACTCTGACCAGTACAACGTATGTATCGGCGGAGTTCTTGATAAAAGAAAAGTTTGGAGGAACCACTCAGGTCGTTACTCTTGGTCAGAGTATGTTCATCTTGGGAACGGCAGTCGGTCCTACATTTTTGGGTCCATTATCGTAGGTTGAACAAGACATATGGCGCACACTGCGATCATCGCGGATGTGAGCAAGAACCATGACTGAACATTTACAGTGATCTGGGTGGGCGTAAATGGATTTATGTTATTAGCATTGCGATGTACGCGGTTGTGAACTTTGTGAGTCACCTTCGAGAGATGGTCTAATCGATGATGCTAATAGATGTCAGGGAACTGCATATGCCATCAATCTTCCTATGCTTATCATTTTTATGTTCCTTGCAGGCATAGCTGGCTCCACTGCTGTATCAAATGTTGCCGGTACAATTGCGGATCTGTTTGGGGACATCGATGGTGCTGGACAGGCAATGGCACTTTTTGTCATGAGTAAGATTTTGTCATCTCCATGTAATATTTCAGAAGTGCTAATGATCTACATATAGCTGCAAACATTGGTCCATCCATCGGATCCCCCGTGGGGGAGTGGATCGCCAACAATGAGAACATGGGTCTGAAATGGATCTTTTTGATCAACGTCATTATCGGGTTTGCATTCGCCATTATCCTGTGTTTTATTCCAGAAACATTACCAAGATTGGTCATCGCCAAAGCAGCCGCAAAAACTCACACTGCTGATGAGCAAGAAACTGCCATCTTGACAAGTAGACTTAATGTCCTTCAAGAAATGAAGTTTGTCACGACCATGACATTCAAAATCATGTTCACCGAGCCAGTTGTTCTATTCCTTGGGTTGTACAATGGTTTCGCTTACGGCATTCTCTTCTTGTACCTTGATGGAGTATTTGATGTCTTCGTCGTCAACAATGGTCTCTCTTATATTGGAGCCGATCTCACATACCTCAATTTTGTCGTAGGAGTGATCGTCATGTTCCTCTTCGTTCCGGTTCAAACTTGGTTCTATGCGAGAGATCGCAAGAAGCATGGTATCAACCGTCCAGAGGCTAGATTCATCACTTCTTTGGTTACCGCCTGGCTCTTTCCAATTACACTCCTTTGGTTTGCGTTCACATCTGATGGAAGCGTATCCTATTGGTCACCAGTTGTAGCTGGTGGTGTTCTTGGTTTTGCAGATCCGTTGTTGTGGCTCAGTATGCTTAACTACATTACGGGTATGTTACCCCTTTATCCTATCTTTAAATCTCGCTAACAATTTCAAGACTCTTATCCCAACGTTGCCGGTGCCGCAATCGCAGCTTTCCTCATTCCATCTTTTGCCCTTGCCGCAGGTCTCGCTCATCTTGGTGTCCTCATGTTTGATAACATGTCTACTAGATGGGCTATGGGTACTATTGGATTTATTAGTATCGGTCTTTGCGCATTGATTTACTTTATTTATTTCTTTGGTGCAAAGGTTAGATCGAGATCGAAACTTGCTAGAAGATTTTAGATGAATAAATTTAAGGTATGTATGATGTATGATGTATGGGGAGTTCTATTGAATGAGGTTGATGTTTATGAGATTTTGCATAGCATAGCATGGGATGGGATGGAATGGGTTAGATATAAAAACTTCTAAAACTTAAAAGGATATCATTATCAAATGAGATGGGGGTTAGAGAGAGTACTATCAACACATGGTCAACATATTCCCCGCCCATTAGAGATGGAATTGTATCAGGTTATTATTTGAAAGGAAATTCGCATCATATAATATAAATTAAATTAGGTCTTATTATTATATATATACAATACATAATACTTAGTACAATAAACAAACATTATATTCATTTATTTTATATCATATATTTTATATCTTATATCTCATATCTTATATTCCTTACCTATCCATTCATTCATCCATTCATCCATTCATCCATTCATTTATTCATCTATTCATCTATTCATCTATTCATCTATTCATTTATTTATTTATTCATTTATTCATTTATTCATCTATTCATTCATTCATTTATTTATTTATTTATTTATTCATCTATTTATTTATTCATTTATTTATTTATTTATTTATTCATTTATTCATTTATTTATTTATTCATCTATTTATTTATTCATTTATTTATCTATTCATTTTGTTGTAATCACGTGTAGCGCTATACCTAGTTAGGTGTCTCCACCTCATATACTTAGTAGAACACATATACTACTTCTAGCATATTAGATAATATACACTCTACCATTATAATAAGTTATGATCCTATGTTACACATTTATTAAAGCAATTTGATTATCATCTTATTGATTGAAACGATAATATACGTCTTTTCCGAAGAAAACGATCGCTTTTCCACTCATTTCCGCCGGAAAAATCACATTTTCATCATTTTCATCATTTTCATTATCGAAATTTTCATCAAAAACCTTATTTTTATTAACATTTCCTTAATATTATTATATTAAACGTAGTTACAACTAAATAGAGTTTTATTATTATTTTTATAAAAAACAATTATACGGATTATTATAATTCTTGTATAATAGCGTTTGTAAACGCAAATTGTTACGATATTGTATTTAGCAAAAAAAAACAATTTGTTTTCAAGCTTTCAAAGAAGTTTGTAACGAATGGTGTTACGCTTCCGCTGCCCGGCTGGCATGGCAGACGTTCCGGTGCATATGTACGCTGTTACAGTTTACATGCTCGATTAGCGAGCATGTATTGTATATGTGTTCTATTTATATAGTTTATATATATATAACAATCTTTTTTTTGTAATATAATCAAATAATAGTAAATTCTAAAAATTCTATTGATCCTGTTTTAAATAGCTTTTTTATAGTATAAACGTTATATTATTTACTATTCAAATATTAAATCGTTTCAGTTATTTAATAGTTGTTTAAAAGAATACTTTCTTCGATAATATCTTTTTAGGAATACTTTTAAACAACAAAATTGTTTATTTATAAAAAGAAAATTAATATTAGATTTAATTTAATAACGATATACTCTTTATTACTTTCGGAAATCCTTTTGCTTTTTTCTTTTTTTCGATATACTTTATTCTTCTTTCGATAAATTCAACATTAATATCGTTGCATCTCCTAACCAAGATATTGTATCAACAAGCTTTATATTTACATTATTAACTTTTTGTTTTATTTTTGGATTTGTTTCTAATATAACTATTTAAAATCAAAATTAAAGAAAAAATAAAGAAACGAAACAAAAAACAATACTTTCTTTACGATTTGCTTTTATTCTAAAAAATACTCTTCGCGATTTTATTTTGCGCATTTTCGATTTTCAAGATTGCGAAAGCGAATACGCTATATAAAAGGTTCTTTTTGTTCAAACTATAGAAATTGAATAGTTATACAATAAAATTGTATATAATATTACTTTTATTACTCCTTTTTCCAATCCTTTTTTTCTCGAAACGATTCTTTTTTCTATTGAAACTAATCGATACTTTATTACAAAAGAACAATATCAATCTTATAGAAATTGTAAAAGAACTTCGAAAAGATTACAAATCGATAACCTTAACAATCCCGCTTTTAGTTTTTCACTTTTCGAATCTAATAATAATTGTTGCGCCAAAAGTAATCGATCTCTTATCTACAAATACAACTCTTTAAACCCTTTATATTCTTTTTATTCTATTTATTTATATCACTTTAAAATAATTAATCTTATCAAAAAGCTAAACGATAATATAGAACCTCGAGCAAGTTTGTAGAATATATTTGTTTTTGAACGTTTTGATCTATATACTAATATTCTCGATTTAGAGACGGCTCGATATATCTACATTATAAACCAAATAAAGTTGAAAGTTTAAAAACATCTTTATATATTGTATATATAAGTTCTTTGTTTTACTAGCGCGGAATTAATATACTAATTGGTTACAATTTATAGTAATTCTATAAAGGTTGAATATATCTATATTTAATACAATTATTAAAAGATATCTAATAGTTCTTTTATTCGATATAGCCATTTCTTAGAATGGTATAGAACTTTTAAACTTTTAACAATCCAAACCAAGATTACTAACAATATTTAATTGTTTAAAGATCTCGAAAACAAGATTTCCAATCATTTAGTTTAAATCATAGCTTTTTATAAAAACAATTATTTTATTACAAAAAAACTAATCGATAAACTAATCAAAATCGATAAGAATAAGGTTTTTATACAAGAAAGAAACAAATATTATACTTTTCGAAAATCTACTTTTGTTAAAAAGCTATCTATTACAATATCGGCTTACTTTTTTCAAACAAATCGAAACGTTAACTATTTTAGTATTGGTATAGTTTAATATACTCAGCCTAAGCCGTTTTATTTGTTATATAACACTTCGACGGAATATATTGAAACTTTTAAAAATCCAACCCTTAAAGTTTTTACCCGGAACATTGTTTTTTCTCTTATTTCCAAAGTTTGCTTTCAAACGTTGTAAACAAACTTTTATAAAATAAAAGCGAATATTCTTATTGATTTCGTTGTTATTATCAATAGCGAGTTTATTAAAAACTTTCATAATGTTGAAAATTATCTCGATCCCTAGATATATATTAAAAACGTTAAATCAATATATTAAACAAAAAATATTTGTTTAAAAATAAGCGTTTAAACAAAGATTTCTTCTTGAGTATTATTAGAAATATACAATTCTTTGATTTGACCAAACTAATGAAAGATTAAGCTATAACTCTATTTTATATTCTTTCCAAAAACGAATATTTCTTTAAATCGAATACTTTCTTTAACTTTAAAGCAAATAGATACGTTTTTATTAATATTACGCTTTTTATTTTTTTATTTCCATTGTTTAAACCATGTTATTATTTATTTAAAACTTTTATTAATATTAAAAGTTATAACAATATATAAGATCGCATCATCATTTATTATACTTTTTTTAATCTCTTGATCAATGGTTAAGAGCAATCATTCGTTCTATTTCTTATTATAGATTTAGGTTTTTATAGTATTATATTAAGTAAATCATAGCTTTTAGAATTGCAAGCGAAGCTCGACTATTTCAATCGACGCTTTGAATAGCCCTTTAGAACAACCATTTATATACTTTTTAAATTAAAACCTATTGCTTTCGAAAAGTGATTTGAAATAGAAGAAAATCGATCAATTCGTATAACAAAATATTAATCAAAAAAATAATAAGCTTAATGTTTATTAACAACAACGAAACGTTTAGTTCAAATTTATTATTGTATTTATAATACAACCTTTCGATTCTATATCTGCGAAAAAACTCGATCTTTCTTTCCCTTTTTTTTTTCAATAAATATTCGAAAAAACTCTTTAACAATTATTTAAAAAAACTTATATTGCAAAATTATAGAAACTTTACGAATTATTACTTCACCTTCTGTTCGATATTATCGATATCTATGCTTTTACACCCGCATAATTCGAACTTTTGTATAAAAAATATAAATATAATAAGCTTTTCGCTATTATTCTTAACGATATCGAAATTGTTATATAAAAACATCGATAAGAATAAAACCAAAAAGATCAACTTCTAATCGCTATAAATACTTACTAATATACTAAATCTCAATTATATTTGAATAACGCTTTTGCTATCGTTAACAAAGAACCTTCAATTTCTCCGGTATATAAAGTCTTCTAAAAAGCCTTTTCCAAGATTGATTTGAATATACTATTATTTTATCGTTTATACGATCACAAAATTATATTGGAAGATAAAAAGAAAAAAACTTTAAAATATAATTCATTCTATAAAATATTATTGAAATAATTAGAAATTGTTAAAGAATATTTAATTAACAATTTGATTAAAGGATTTATAAAGCTTAGTCAAATTTTTTATATAATATTTGTTTTGTTTGTTCGAAAAGCTAATAATACATTTCGATTTTGTATCGATTTCTGCTTATTAAACTTTCTTACCTACAAAAATCAATATCCTTTCCCTTTAATCAACAAAACGCTCGTATACTTCGTCGATACAAAGATCTATACAAAGCTTGATATCCGTTAAACCTTTTATTGAATTAAAATGGATCCTGTTTTTGAAGAATATACTATGTTTTACATACGCTATGGTTTTTATAAATGCAAAATTGTATTATTTGGCTTTACAAACAGTTTAACAATTTATTAAAAGTATATAAACAATATATTCTTCAATTATTTAAATATGTTTTGTATTATTTACTTTAACGATATTCTGATTTACTTTGAAAACAAAGAAAATCATTAAGCTCAAATCAAACTAATTTTAACTCGATTCGAAGTTGTTGGCTTTTAAATCGATTTTAAAAAATGTAAATTCAATGTTAAATGTACCAAATATCTCGGATTTATTATCTCCATCGAAAATGTTAAAGTTGATCCAAAAAAAATAGAAATAGTTAAAAGTTGAATATATTTTACAATTGTTAAAGGAATCCAATTATTCTTTGGTTTTTGCAATTTCTATTATTGTTTTATCAAAAACTATAATATTATAGCCAAACTTTTAACAAAGTTTACCAAAACCAATATTCCGTTTTATTTCGACGATTTATATTGTAATACGTTCAACGTTTTGAAATAAAAGTTTATTTCCGTTTTTTTGCTTTGGTATTATAATTACAACTTTCTTTGTATACTTAAAACCAACGCTTTGAATAGAATAATCGTCAATATACTTTTTCAAAAATATAATAACGATTAGTTACTTATAACATATTTCTCCAAAATTATGGTTTTTATTGAATTAAATTATAAAGTTTATAATAAAAAGATATTGTCGATAATATATTTTTTTAATCATTGGAAATCAAAATTAATTGGCTTTCTTTATCAAATTCGAATCTATATAAATCACAAAGCTCTGGAATACTTTATAATCATCAAAGCTTTAAACGTTCAATAAGTTCGATAAGTTAAGTTGCTAATTGATTACAACTTCGTTATTATATACTGTCCCAGTAAAGATAATCCTTTCGTTGATACTTTTATATATTATATCAACAAATTCGATATATAGAATTAAACAAAAAAAAAGAATCGCTTTTAATAGTTTATAAAGAACAACCAAATCGATACAAGGATTATATAAAACGATTTAAAGAAAAAGATTAACGATAATATATTGTTTATTATAGATTTGGCTTTTGTTGCTTTTTACTTTAATATTATTAATTATATCTTCGACGCTAATTGCTTTTTTGATAGTTTATAAGCTTTACAAATCGAAGCATTCAAAAGCTATAAATATTTTGCTTTTCAAAACGGTTTATTATTGTACAATAATCGCTTAGTAATGCTCGATTCGAAGAATCTCTATATATTTCTTATTTGAAAAGCTTATAATTCAATTTCTATAATATATCTTGAAATCAAAAAGATTTATTTTTTGTTATCAAAACAATATTATTGATCCGGTATGTTTACAACAATTATTTAATATATATATAATTGTTACATTTACAAACGCAATTCTATATTGCAAAATCGTATTCCCAGTTTACTATATTCGCTTCCTGTTTTTGAATAAGTATAACAAAACGTTACTATAGATTATTGCAATTTTAATAAAGATAAACACAATTACAACAATATTCTTATAATTATCGATTGATTAACAAAACAAGTCATTTTCATTTTTTATTATAAAAAAGTTGATTTCCGCGAGCAAGCTAAGTTTTACTTGTACCATATCTATCGATATTATAAAGCTTTCAAATCGATTGTATTGGATAAAGGTCCTCAATTTATCTTAAAGTTTTAGTAAGAATTTAATTAATTACTAAATACTAATATCAAGCTTTTTATCGTTTATTACTCTTAAACAGATAATTAAACGAAGATTTATAATTAATATTTACAACAATACCTACGCTTATTCGTTAATTATTATCAAAACGATTAATTGGAATTTTTGTTTATAATGAATTACGCTCAATTTACTCTTCTATACGAATCTTTTAAAGGCCTATCGCTCTTCGAAGCTTTTTACAATTATTCTCTATATAATAATTGGGATTAGGATATCAAAAACAATCTTTTAATAAAAAATATAAATGTCTAGAACATTTATAAATTTGTTGAATATAATCAAACAATCGTTATCCAAACCAAAAAAAGTATCCTTTAAGCTTAAAAGAAAATGATCTAGTCCATTAACTCGCATTATCGTATTATAAACTTCGATATCGGAGATTATATATGGTTGAATATAAAGGATTATTTTACCCAACGACTCTTCAAAAAGCTTAATTACCCCACTCAAAATCGATTCAAGATTATAAATCGAATAAATAGCTTTTTTCGCCTTGAACTTCCTATTACTATAAAGATATATCTAATGTTTTCGTTCGATAAACTTTGAAAGGCTTATAACAACCCTTTTCTTAATCAAATTCAAAAGTTTTCGCCGCTTATCAATATTATTAATGATTCTGAATAGGAAATAAAAAAAGTTCTCGTTATCAAAAAAACCCGCAATTCTCTACGATATTGTATCTCCTGGTTTAACATTAACGTCGATCTTATTTGGTACCCCGTTTTTGATTTGAAAATTGCTTTTTATAAATTATATGATTTCCATTGAGCAAACTTTACATTGCTTGATCTTTTTGCTTTATTGCTATTGGGTTTACACTGTAGGCCTACGGTTGTATTGAGTACAAAATGTATGGTATAAAAAGTATTATATTGAATTAAGATATATATCCTCTTTCTTTCGTACAAAGGAAAAAGGATATATCTAACTATAGGGGAAATTGTGCATTAACTTATTTTCTGCTCCTTTGCTCAAAATGAAAAAGGGGATGAAAACTCTTTTAGTGTATAACAAATATTTTATATCTTTCTTGTATACATTATATAATGCTTACGGTATTGTTTGATATATATCAAGATCCTATTTATATATTCCGATATTGAATCTTCTTTTTTTCTTTATACAAAATGTATTATATGATATTATATAATATAAAGTGATTATATTGTACAAAAAAACTTAATATCGAGAATATGAATATTCATTATTGTTTTGTCGCTTAATTATCACTTTATTTCTTTTTTATTTTTATAATCTTTCGAGTTATCCTTTTTCCCTTTTTCTCTTTTTTATTCTTTATAACCTTTTTGTTTAACTTAAACAATAAATTATTCTTTGTATTAAAATACGTCAGTTTTATATAAAATTCAATTAATTATAAGAATAATACAAAAACAATTAAAAACAAACAAAACAATCGTACAAATAATAAAAAAAGATCAAAATATAAATCGTACAATTTCAAACAAATCTATACTTCGAATTTCAGTTTTGATATATGTTTTGTATAATAAAGCCTTTAATCTTATTCAATATTAGCAAATTCGAGCTTTTTGGGATATTATTATTGATTATATGAATAACGATCATTTATATATTGTACTACCAATTGGCGATAATATCCTGCGTTTCTTGATTTATAATAATGCTTAATATACAATTTTAGTATTCTTTAGTATTGATTATACAATGGTTTCTAATCATATTTCTTTTAAACAAGTTTTGATTTGTTGTATATTGTATATAAATACTTTTCTTATTCAATGTTTTAAAATGATTGTATAAGGATATTGTATACTTTATCAATACTATAGATACATTTTGTTTTCGGAGTATTATAGGATAATAAGCTATTTTGGCAACGTTTACAAAAACTACAAATAACGCGATTATAAAAAAAAATGCTTTGTACGATCCGGTAATGTTAAAATGGAAATTGCGGATAAAAATCGATTCCGAAAGTTATCGAATAACGATGATGAAAATAAAGCTACTATGGCTTGTATAATCGATAATAACGAAATGAAAAAAGATATTAGTTTTACAAATAAGCTTTTTGTAATTAAATAAGCTTTTGTTGTACAATATGTTTTTCGAGGGAATTTTAAAATGTTTTTAAATGTTTTTCTTTTTGCTTTTATAAAATGAAATGGAATAAAATAGAATAAAATGAAATGAAATGAAAGTTATCTTTTCGTTGTACAATACAAAAAAAATGTAAATGAATAGTAATATATAAAAATAAGATAATAAATAAATATTGAATAGATTTTGTAATATATTATAATGTACAATATTGTAATCGTTTAATATATTAAAGGAATATAAAAAGGGGATACAAAATGAAATAAAAAAATCTTAGAAAAACTTAAAAAAAACAAAAGAAAAACAATTTGTACAAAAGCATATAGTGTAAAAAGAAAGAAAATAAAGGGTGGAAACAACAACCAAAAACAACAAAAAGAATGGCTTTCTGGGAGAGAGCAATATAACAAAAGGGGAGTAGAAGCTAGGGTCAATTAGAATGGTTATAAACGATAGAAAAGGGAAAGATAATCAGAATGAATAGTCTAGATTATAATGAACATATATATAATCAAAAAAAGGGGTGGTAAAGAAAATAAAACTTAATAAACAAAATATAATATAGTGATTTAAAATATAGTGTAAAAGAAATATAAATACTTTTTATAAAAGACGAGGTTATATAAAGATATTAGGTCCAAATAATCAAAGCTATTCTATAGTTTTATATTCCTTTTTATCTTATTTGTTAATCAACTTCAATTAACCAAGAACAAAAACAAAAAAAAACCACAAAAACAAGCTTAACCAAATCTATATACTAACAAGTAAGTTAATATACCTATCCCACTATACCAATAAAATGCTTCAACAAAATCCATCGATCCAATATCCTCTAATATCAACTACTAAACTTTACGAATTTACAAAATATCTTTTTGCAAATCCATTACATTTCGAATTCATTATTTCAACTTTAAATACTTCAAGAATCTATAATCATTTGCTTTGCGTAACAAACAATTTTTTTAATATACAAAACAATTTTAATTTGCAAATAAATCATTATAATAAAATCTTTTTCTTAATGTATTATCTCTTCTTCGAAGATCCTAAATCTTTATTATTTTCAGAGGATCTATCTTAAAAATTATAAATATTGAAACTTAAAAAGCGTAAATAATCAAACTTTTAACCATCAAAAATAAAATAAGAAAAAATAATAAATTCTTTATTTATAAAAAAATCGATATTTAGTTCTAATATATAAACTATTGCTAAACAACCAAAAAATAAATATTTTCCATATATTCTTTTTTATCTTTTTATTTTTTTGAAAGTTTATACAAAAAAAGCCAAAATATTCTTTTTCGACTTTTTATACCACAAATTGAATTGCTTTTTCGGTTTTTACAACAATTCCAAAGCGCTTTTCTTTATCAATGTATTATTCCAAAACAAAATTTTTACAAATGCTTGTTTAACAAAATGTACAAAAAGTATACAAATATTCATTGGAAAATTAGATATTACAAATCTTCTCTTTTTTGATATATTCTTATTAAAAATTGGCATCAAATTACAATATAATTTGAATATCGTTGGATATGATATACTATTTTCAAAAAGGGGTAAAGATTAATTGTTGTTATCATACATTACAATTGTATAAAGGATTATAAAAGTATATAAAAGTTTAATGTCTATAGCAATTGTATCAATCTTAACAATTACTTCTAAAGCCAATATATTTATTAAATTTATAATAACTTTCCAATCCAATTTCATATTCTTTCTCACAATCTTATAATCTTTAAAGTTAGTTTTGGATAACAATAATTGTTATTCTTTAGCATTAAACAATAAAGCTTTAAAAAAAACTTTAATTAATTCAATCGATCAAAAAGTATTAGTTTTTTCCGCTAAAATAAAAAAGGAACAAGTTTAATACTCAATTTTACAATTGTTATAAAAAACAAAGGATATAATTGCGCTATATAGATTGCGCTTCTTTTTCGAGTCAAAAATGTTCAAAACATTGCTATATATAAACAAATGATTAGAATTTTCAATCGAAGTATACTTTATTATAAAAAAAAGAATTATTAATAAACAATATTTCTCATCAAGTTTTTGAAAAACTGCTCTTCGCTAAAGAGCTAAATCAATATATATAATTTGTTGTATTGGAAAAAAATAAATTGTATATAAAAAGTCATAATCCTTTTCTTTTTAGCGATAATAGTATTGGTATATTTTGATTAAAGATTGAATATCATTTTTGATCAAATTGTTGAGAATGTTTAATATTGAAGTCAAGATTCAAACAAATCTTATCAATAACGGCACTCCGTGAACGTTCAAATATACAAAAGAATTTATTTTATCAAAAAAAGGCTTTTGAAAAGCTAACAAATCAAAAGTTTGTTGATATTAAGCCTTTTTTGTAATAGTATAAAGCTTAAACCAATCATAAAATTTTCCAAAAATACGCATTTTATTGATTATATCTTTTTTTGTATAAACTTTTATTAATTTATTATTTAACTCCTTTACTTTATAACGAACAATTTCTAAACCAAGGATATTTGCCAATTGTTGAATATAATATAAATATATATTTAGCGAACGACAAATAGCTAGTTCAACCATTTAATACTATCCAATTCGTTTAGCGATATATTTTTTTAATAAAGCTTGAAACCATACAAAATTGTTGTTGATGATTGCGAAAAGACATTTGTATATTTTAAGGATAATATATTTATCGATTTTTTGATGTTCAATAATATAATTGTTAAACCTAACAAAAGTCCGATAATGAATTATCATAGTATTCATTAAACTTGCTTTGCGATTAGTTTTCTTAGCTGGAATATTAATACTCAAATGCTTCCAAACTATTATATTATGATCTGCTAATTTAATAAAAACATTCAAATCCATATTCTTAATCTCGAACATAGATATAGATTAAAAAAGTGTTTCCAACCGGTATTGTTTATCATCAATACTTAATAGATTATATTTATTGTAAAGAAGACCCAAATCTTTAGTTTCCTTATTAATCCATTTTATTTTAATCTTTTTCTTTAATATAACCAGAACAATTTTTTTAAACTCAAAAAGCATAACCCATCGATTAATACAATATCTTTATCTTTGTACTTTTGATAATCGACATATTAGTTCATTATTGATATTATCGATTATATCTACTGATCTGAAAGTTTTAGTAATAGCACATAGATTTTTAGTAAATCGAAAACCTTATTTGAAAATAAACAATAAAGCTAAAGATTTGCTAATAAGAAATTTTGTTTAATAATCCATAATATTGTTTAAGTATTCTTTATGTTTGTATTAAACATTCTTTATTTTTCTAATAGCAACTATATTATCCTTCAAATAATCTTTTTAAAAGATATTAATAACAAACCATATCTTATCTCGAATCATATCGATTATTGATTTATTTATAATTTTCTTAAATTTATATTGCAGAGTTAATACGAAATAATTAAAGGAAGTATATGCGCTATATTGTAATTCAATAAATCGATTTCTATATCATTTTAAAATCTACAAAAAGTAATTGAATTTTTCCGTATACTATACTTTAATAACGATTAAAAAAGCTATAAATCGTTAATCGGCTTCACTATGCTCAATCTTTTCAACTAACAAAAATCTTAGCTCATCCATCGTAAAAAATAAAGAATATAACAAAAATAAAAAATTGTAATATTAAAAAGCAAAGGGATACAAAAAATCTAATATAAAAATATAAAGAATCTTATAAAAAAAATGAGATTTATAAGTATAAAAAAAACTAAAGAATCAATAGATTAATAAGAAAAACAATTGTTTGAAAATAAAAGAATCAATATTGAAATTAAAGAATTGTAAAGTTGGTAATATAAAAAAATATAAAGATTAAAGTATAATACATAAAAAAGATTATTATTGAAAAAAAAGATTAAAAAGAAAAGGAAAGAAAGATATTTATTTATTTATTTATTTATTATGTTTAACGTCTATGTAAACTAGCTAGGCTTTTGACCTCCCGAAGGGTACTAGAGACGGATAATACACTAATGAATCATGGACTTAGAAGCTTACCATTTAAGTACATATCGTACAACATCGCTAGATTAAAGCATTAAAACCGCCTCCTTCCAACGGTCTTTTACAACTCTAACTCTATTAAACAACCTTTTTCTATTGTTTGAAAAAACATTCTATATTGAAAAGGTTAACTTTTGTTTATTATATTTAAAAAGAATGAATATCGAATTGTATAGTAATTGTATTGGTAAAAAACGTTAAAAAAGCAATTGTTATATTAAATTGCAACCTTTGTATTATTGTATAAAGTATTATACCGCGCTTTATAAATCGCGCTTTAAATTAAGCTTCGAAATGAAGTAAAGAATAAAAAGAGGGGGGGGGAGTAAGGAAAAGATTGAATAAAGCGCTACATTGAATACTATCCAGAGTATCGCTAAGCTTTTAATTGCAAAACATAAAATATTATATTATTGCAATAAAACATTTGAACTTTTTTGAGAAAACGAAAAGTTGTCGTATATAATTATACCTTTTTTAGGCGGTCGCTAATAAACAAGCAGATTTAAACAACTATGAATAGAACTTTTTAATAAAGATCTTGTAAAAAATAAAATATTTAAAAGTTTTAACTCTATTGTATAAACAATAGGTTTTTGCGTTTTTGTATTTGAAATGTTTATGATAAGCTTTAAAATCGCTATGTTTAAATTATAGCGTTAATAGTTTATATAATGTTGATTTAGCAAATTTAAGCTTTGTAAATTCTTTAAATATATAATCTAATTACTATTTACAATATTTTTCTGTTAGTATAAACTTGTTTTTGCTTTATTAATCGTTTATTGTATTATAGATTAAACTTTATACTATTGAATTTATTCTGTTGATCATTAGTTACGCGATAGGCTTTAGGTTTACTATATCGCTTTTCGCGCCTGCGTTTGCTAGTTTATCCGCCGCTTTATTATTGGTAATCCTTTAATGCTTAAAAGATTATTATATTTTAACCGCGTATTAATCGATAAGTTTATGGTTTTTTAAAAATGTTTATTGTAAAGTATTCAAAGTATTTGTACGTTTATATTATATTATCGAAGTGTTATCGATATAGAGCCATCTTTATATATTTATAAAGGTTGACAATGTTAACGCTTTTTGTAGCCCTTTTAAAGCGTTTATCGTTTTTACGTTAAAAATGTGTAAGAATATATTAATCGCATTTTTGCTAATAGCGACGAAATTTTATCCTTAATAGATTACATAACCGTAATCTATATATTTGCTTGTGTTATTGTATGATTCGGACTTATCAAAAAAGATAGTAATTGTATTAAAGAATAAAGCGTTTTATTAATTAATAAAGCTTTTTGTTATTGTTTCTTTATTTATCCCTTTTATAAAGTCCGTTTTATACCCGGGGATATAATACGGAGGGGAAAGGATTGAACAAAGCGCTTTTGGAAATAGTCGATCCGCTGTCTATAACTTTATACCGCATTGCATACAGTGCCCTGGTGCGATTAGATGTATAATAAGCGGGTAGTGTATGTTTAGCTTTTTAAGTCGAAAAGCCATATTAATATGAATATATTCTAAAACTATTTTATAAGGCGGAAGGCCCGCATTATGTAAACCAATCATTATAAGTGTAATCCTTCAAATTAGCAATATACCTTTTATTACTATATTAATCATTTTGTTTGTTTTCGCTATACATGACCCTATACGAGTACTTATTGTAATGCTTTGTAAATAATCGCCGCTCGCGCTTAATTTTGTTTGTCCCAGGTACTATACCTTTGCTTTGTATAATAACGAAGGCAAAACGCATATAATCGTGGCTTTTCGTAAAGAGATTGCAAAGGGCCTGTATTGCATATTAACAAAGTGTTTGATATACAATACTATTTTCCGTACTTTTTCTATTTGTTCTGCAATATACTTTTTAAATATAAACTTACAATTAAACTATATTTTTAACCATTTTAACGCCGATTGCTTTGTATTGTTTGGTGCACTTATTGTAGATTGTATGGTTAATATAAAAAAGATAACAACTTCCGGGGCATATGTATAATGTTTACAAATGAAATATATTATCTCCAACTTTTCTAGCGCAAAAGCGATTTTATTAGTTTATCCCTACATTTTAATCTTTTGTACATTTTGCGCAATCATTATAATATTCTTTTCTAGTGTATTACCTACTTTATAAAACATAATATCGTTTGTATATCTAAAGCGAAAAGTTTGGTCCTGGTTCAAAAGTTTCGTTAAATAAAGCATATAAAGTATTGAAGATAAAAGTAAGCTTTGAAGAGTGTTATATTGTACCTACAACTCGTTTGTATACACATTCTTTAGCTTAACCATTATTTTGTGATTTTATAAAAACAATTAAACCATTTTTAAAAAAGCTATAAGCCAGCTTTGATCTTGTATCCTTTTTAATAACCGTTGAGGTAGCAACGCATCGAATACGCTTTGAATGTTCATTGTAACCAATATAACCTTTCGTTTCCTAGTAAAAGCGTATTCTATGTTATATACAAATACTGTAACTAGGTTTATAGCCAATCGTTTAAACAAAGCCCTGTAATATTGAAGGCTTAATATATTATACGTTAGCAACATCCATACGATCTGTTTTACAATGGTTTATTCCAAACCTTTGCTTATATAGGATAATAAAGCTATCGAATACTAAAAGTATATAAAGTTTTTATTTTTCTTACCGATTTTGGATAATATTACTATTTCGGCTAATCGCTAGACTTTAAGAAAATAGCTCTTTTTGAAATAATATTCGAAAAGATTATATAAATATTCTTTAATATTATTTCAACAAGTTTTCAAAAATCTAATTATAATTCTATTAGTTTCTAACGAAATATTCGAAATTTCGATAATGTTTCGTTTTACTTTTTCGAGGGATACGGTAGTATCCCAAAGGAAAATAAAGATATGATTTTTTAATATTAAATTTGTATTTAAATTGTTAATACTATTGTATCTATATAATACTTTGTTTAGTAAAGTTTATACTATGAGACTGCAGAATGGCTCCGACCATTCGGACCTAACACCCTCACGTAACCTCGCCTCTTATAAAGAGTATTTATACTCCTTTCACACTATATTTTAGATCACTATATTATATTTTGTTTACTAAATTTTATCTCCTTTATTATCCCTTTTTTTAATTGTGTATATATCCATTATAATCTAGATCATCTTGATTATCCTTTCCTTCTCCATCGTTTATAACTGTTTTAGTTAACCTTAGCCTTTACTCCCTTTTTGTTGTATTGTTCTTTCCCAGAAAGCTATTCTTTTTATTGTTTTTGGTTGTTATTTCTACCCTTTACTTTTTTCCCTTTTATATTGATAATCTATACAAAAACAAAGGTTTATCCAAAGTTAATTATTTATAAAAGCAATATACAATCTTAAGTTCCTTTCGATATATCGGAGTATTTCGTAGGAAATCCAAAGTATTGGAAAAGTTGATAAAGAAATTATGGATAACAATAATACAGAATTGTATTCTTCGATAGAGATAAAAAGAAAGCAAAAACAACAAAATGGATTATACTTTGAAGGAAAGGAATCCAAATTGCAAGCAATTGTATTCTTGTTCAATATTAACTATTTAAATGTAACAATGATAAAGATAAGATTTAATAATATTTGTATTATAAATCGAACAATAATGCGAAATGATTATAGGATTGATAATTATTACTAAAAACAATAGTTTTTTTTATTTAACAATTTGGTTTATAAATTGTATACCAAACCTATTTTACAATTTACAACTCGAAAAATTCAATATATATTGTTTATATAGCTTTTGTTGTTAATATTGGAAAGCTATTCAATAGCTTTGCATTTTTAAATCTGAAAATCAAATTGAAAAAAGAAAAATACAATCTGCTAGAACTTTAAATAACTATTGAATTGGTTTGGTTATATTTTGATTCGATTGAGTATTTATAACTAAAACGCTAAAAACTAATACATAAAATAAATGGATTTTGTGAAACAATAAACAACAATGAATTTCGATATGATCGTGAAAATTTTATTTTAAGTTTGGGTATGGCAAATACCAAATCTTTGGAAAGGATCTAAATATATTTTAATTATCTATCTAATTGATTTAGTGTTGTTTTAATTAATTTGTATGAGCCAAATTGCGATCGATGTATTACATTTCAACGTCGGTAAATATATATAACAATACTTTGCGAATTCGTAAAGTATCAATATCGAAGTGAACGAAGATTTTATTGCTGTTAAAATCCTTTATTCATTACTAAGGATTTGTTTTCCCTTTATTTATATTATTTTTATTATTTCTTTATTATTTTATTTACGTTACCAAAAAATTTATATTTCAATTATATTATATTTACATTTTATACAATTCAATTGTTCAAATTACAATACTTCATCGATTAATTATATCTTCCGAATCTATTAATGGTTTCAATACATTTGTGTTCGATACAATAGTTTTCAAAGATTTTAAAGTCGAAAAGATTGATAGATTTATCAACAATAAGCAATTTGGCCTTTTTGATAAACCGAAGTTTTATAGAAACAAACGCTATAATGTTAAAGGCAAACAATCTACAAAAACAAAACCTAAAATCATTATTTCTTTTAAAATTAGGTTCGATTTTGAAAAAGACTTTAAGCAAAATAAAAATGCTTTTATATTTAACAAAAATAATATCAAAAAACTTGTTAAAGTTTTTGTAAAGTTCAACAAAAGAAGTTTGCTATTTGTGGAGAAGAAAGGAATGTTATAGTTCGATAGTACTAATACAATAAAGTAATGTAAAGCTATAAAGGATCTTAAGCGAAAATATAGTATGATTAAAAAAGAGTTTCGTTATCGAATTCTTAAACAAATAAAGTATAATTTTCGATTTGATGTAAAAGTTATAAATAAATACAAATCATCTAATTAAAATTAGAAAAAGATCTTTAAACTTGTTTTTTTAGCGGAGTATATTATATAAAACATTTTTCGATTGAAATATAGCCAAAACTATTTGCAAGCTTTAATATTTAAATACAATACAAAGAAAAAGTATAATCTCGAAAATATATTGATCTATAATCAAAGCTACAATTTTATTGCAATTCGGCTTATAGCGAAAAAGAAAATTATTATTGAAACCGTCGTTTTTTTGTTCTTGGAAAACTTAAATACTTAATTAAGATTAAGGTTTACCGATAAGATTAGCAATTTATTGAAAGAACGTTATACTTTGATTTAAGCTTCGATCTATACGGTCTATATAAAGTATATGTATTTATTAAACTATAACAAAGATTTTGAAAAGAAAGCTCGATTAAAGAAGATTAATACTAAAATAGCTAATACTATTATAAAAGTTATAGAAAAACCTAAAAAGAAAAAGTCTGCATTTTCCAAAGATTATAATAATAAAATAAATTCGTTAGCTAAAACATTCGAGATATTCGTTATTAAAAATATTGTATTCTTAGTTAAACTTGTTATTATAAGAAAGTCTATAGCTTTTTCTAGCTTTGTTAAAGTCTTTGATAATAATAAAACAGCGGAGATTAATATAGTTTACAATAAATCTTGCTTTTATTATCAAAATGTATGGTTTAAAAACAAAAACCATACTATAAAAAAAGATTATTCAATTTTCAAAAAACATTATATAAAAGGATGGATTACTTTCGATAAATTCAATATTATATGTTAAAGAAAGAATTAAAATCAAACAAAACCATTTCAAATCTTTTACAATAAAAATATAAATCCTTTGGTATGTTTTGTATTGATTAATATAAAAATAAATAAATAAAACAAAAAGAACAATTTAAATTTAAAATCGATTAAATGTATTAATATTATTGAGATTGTTGATAATAGTATTCATTTCTTTAACAATATCAATTCAATTATATTCTTTACTTTTCGTTTAAATGGTTTTATTCTGGAATATATCAATATTGTTATTTAATCTAAACTTACTACTTTGCAATTTGAACAATACATCAATAAAGACAAAGTAAAAAAAATCATTTTCATTTTAAAACGAAAACCCGAAAATATGGTTTTAAAACTTGTTGCTTTTACTTTTGCAAAAACTTAAGCGATTAGATTTTCTTTATTCAATACTTTAGATTCTACAATAAATGATACGCTTTCGAATGGTTAAAACTTTGCAAAAATAAATCCGCTAATTATTATTAAAAAAGTTGTTTTTAAAAAACCAAAAAGAAAACTTGTTTTTTCGATTATAATTAATAGTTATAGTATAATTGAGCAAGTTAAACATTTGATTTTCGGGATTGAAGTTCCTATTTTTATTAGCTTTTTGTTTAAAACAATACTCGAACTTTGAAAAAGATAATCGATTAAAATTAATAATTTATTAAAACCCAAAGTATTAACACCAAAACTTTTCGAAATTGTTAATAATATATTATTTGTTATTTTGGAATTCTATATTACTATGATTTAAAACCGAAAATCTATCGAAGTATAAATCAATTATTATAACATATTTGAATACAACTTTTTGGTACAAATAAATATAGTTTTTGTTGTTTTGCTAAACTATCAAAAGAAGATGTACAATTAGATTATATACATTTCGAAAACGGATCGGGATTGTGAAAAGCTATTGGTAGTTAAGATTTTATTAAATAATTAAGGTTTAATCGAAATTATCTTTGATAATGGTTCTATTATTAATATGATGAATAATAAATTGTATATAGTATTAAATCTTTCGATAAGTTTGGTAAATATAAATATTATTGGTATAGATACAATTAAATCGAAATTTATAAGTATTTATAAGAATATCAAAGTTTCTCTAGATAGTATTATAAACATGATTAGTATCTACGTTATAAAAAATGTTTAAAACAAACTTTTATTGGGTATACTATAGTTTATTACTGGCGAAATTATATTTAATTACCAATACGGTTTATAATACATTGTAATTATCGATAACGATAATGAATATTATGTAAATATTTGGTATAGCAAGTAAACATCGCAAATGGTTTACAATAAACATTTCTTCGATATTAATAAGGAAAACTAAATTCCGGTATATCCAATAAGCAATATATCGATAATTTTGTATTAAATCCTCTTCGAAAAATAAAACTTTTGGAAAAGCAAATAGCATTTGATAAATGTTACAAATTGTTGAATTTAGAACTTTAGGAATGATTGAAAAAAGTATTGATTTATCTAAAACCAATCGAAAATCGCATTCTATTTTTAGATCTGCAAGATCTATACATTGATAAACCAGAATATATTGGATATTTGATTGTTTTCGAAAACAATAATAAACCTATTTATAAGTATTATCGAGTTATTGTACAATTTATATATTTAATAATTGAAATATCGATAAAGGATTTCCGAAAGGATTTTCCATTTCCTATCAATACTTTGTACAAAAACAAAGCTAACAAAGTTCAATTATCCAATATTCCCACGAATATAAATGGAGAAGATCCCGAAAAATTAATAAATTGATTTGAACGTTATAAAAAAATGTTTTTTATTAAGAATTTATTGGCAAATGGAAAAAGTATTTGATATCAAGATTCAACAATAAGTCTAAAAAATATCGATTAACTTTTGAATATATAAAAAAAATCAAGTATAAAGATATATTTATTGAACAAAAAAGAGATTTATTGTTATTGTATCTTTTAAATCGCAAAGGTGTTTTAGTATTTGATTGGATTTATACTAGCAAAATGCAATCTAATATTGTGCTTCCTTAGAAGATCAATATAGTTTTGTATATAGTATAATAAGTAATAGATTTTTTGATTCCAAAAGCTTTAATGTAGATAGTTTCTAAAATGCTTTAAGATCGCATTGATTAAGAAATATTTGAGTATTGCAAAGGGCTATACAAAAACTTATGGTTTTTGGTTAAAAAAAAAACCTTTAGTATTTATAGAATTATCAATATTGTTATCGAATTGAACAAAATCACAATCCGAGATGCTAATCTTTTATTTGATACAAATATTTTCATTGAAAATTTTGCGAAATATATAATTATTTCTTTGATCGATTTCTTTTTTAGTTATAATCAAATTCCTTTAACAAAAAAAAGTAAAGATATAATTACATTTCAAATTTCGTTTGGTTTATTGCAATAAACAACTTTTTTATAAAAAATAACAAATTTAATGATTTAGTTTTGCAAGATTGTTCTAAAAATCTTAAACAATTTTTTGTTAACTATAGTATTGTTTTTTCTAAATGATATTGAAATCAAAGGTTCATTAAATAATTACAATATAGAAAAAGTCGAAAATGAAGTTAAACGTTTCGTTTTTGAGTATATTTAATCCATTAACAAAACGCTTAAACAATTAGAAAAAGCAGATTGTTCAATTGAAGTTAAATCAAAATAGTATATAAATGGAATCCAGATTATTGGTTACATTTGTAGCGTTGATAAGCGAATTCTTGCAAATGCAAAAATCCAAAAGATTATCGATTAGCCTATATCACTTAATGAGTATGATATTCGAATGTTTTTTAAAGTTTATATTTTCTTTTGGATCTAAATAAAGAATTTCGCCAAAAAGATAGATCCTTTATATCGATTATTAAAGAAAAACGCAAAGTTTATTTGAATAAAGTTAAAGCAATTTGCTATAGATTCTCTAAAGCATATTTTAATCTACGTTTTTGCTTTTATGCTTTTGCGATACAATGATTTGAAAGAAATTAATGATATTGTTTACAATGTTAACGCTAATCTTAAAGAATAAAACGCTTATTTGAATTAAATATTTAATAGAAAAAAAACGATAGCTTGTTTTGAAAATGGAATATAAAATATTATTGAAAGGAATTACAATGCAATTAAAAGAAAATGTCATAGTATTTTGAAAGCTTTGCGAAAGTTTAGATTTGATCTTTACAATACGCATTTCATTCTCGAAACTAATACCAAAGTTTTGATTATACAACTCAATCGTACTGTTACTAATTTACTTAAAGCTTTAGTTACAAAATGAATCGTTTAGATTCGATTATTCGACTTTGAAATCCGATATATCAAAGGAGCATTATATATTGTTACCAACGGATTATTAAAACGATTTCGAAGTTCTTTTGATTCTCTTAAAGATAAAATGGATATTGATGATTGAATCATCGAAAAGTTTAATAATGTTGTGGTAATAAATAACTTACAAAACTTTACAAATTCGCAAAATATTATATTACGCAATAAATACTCGAAAGATAATCAAAAAATCGTTTTCTATTTGTTAATTCTACAAAAGCCAATAAGTATAACAATGTTAAACTTTGAAAAGTTTAAAAAAAAAGTTTTGGGATTTAGTGTATAAAATAGATATTTGTTTAAGAATAGGTTAAAGAATATGCTTTATCAACAAATCATCGATAATAAAAATGAATATCTAAAATTAATCTTTTATTTGCATGATATATATGATTACAAAGAAATAGAAAACATATTCAATAAAGTTCATCAATTATATTATTGAATGAATATATTTCAAAAAATTAAAATGTTTATCAAAACTTGTTTTAATTATCAATTTTGCAAATCAGATTTTAAAGAAAAGCTATTATATTCGATTTGGATTAATATATATTAAGCTAAATATGATTTAGATGTTATCTATATACTTGTTAACAATAGTTACAAGTATTTAATGGTTTTGCATAATAATTTTTCTGGATAAATCGAGGTAAAGCTTTTGTATATTACCAACTCGAAGAATATCGCATTATTTCTTTGGAATATTGTTTATTAATATAATATATTTAGAAAAATCGTTATAGATGGAAAACTTGAGAATAAAAATTATATAAAATATTTTGCGGCAAAATACAAAATCAATAGAATCCAAATTTTAGTATATAATTCGAAAACAAACGAAGTAATAGAATATAAATATTAATCATTAAAGAATGGTTTAGCTAAAACAACGAAAGGGAAAAGAAAATGGCTTTAATATCTGGATATTATTTTGATGGTTGATAGGGTTACTATTTATAAACTTATCAATTTTATCCCCTTCTATATAATTTATAATTATTATTTTATTCTATTAATCGAAACCAAATATTGCATATAAAAAGTTCTAGATTAAAATATTGTAAAAACGAAATTCAATTTGTTGGTTATTCGTATATACTAATTTGAAATAAAGAATAAGGATATTCGAGAAATTGCATTATACAAAAAACGTTATTGATTCGATGAAAAAGAACACTTTAATAAAGATTACAATGCAACGGAAAAGAATATCAAACAAAGCGATATAGTTCTATATAATAATCTATTAAACAAAATCAATATATCAAGAAAGCGAAAACTTATATATCAATGATTTAAACTTTATCGAATAGTAAAAACAAATATAAACAAAAGCATTTATATTTTGAAAAAACTAAATAGAATTTGTTTGTATAGAACTTATATAAGCAATAGATTTAAAAAGTTTATTTAATGTAACAATATGATTGTTTCAATAAAACTAAACAAAGTTGAAAATAATAATTTAAAGATTGAAAATCTTTTGAAAGTTTTAGTTCCTTTATTTAAAAGATTTATTGGATAAATTTTGAAAAGTATAGATTAATTAGTAAACGATAATCCGATATTTAAAAAAAATTAATTACTTTGTTAATTTAATCTAATTATCGAAATCCCTTTTCGCAAATTAGAACCTGCATAAACAAAATCTTGAACTTCTTGAATTTGATATAAAGCTTTAACTTTAAAATTCAATTTCATTAAGAATATTAGCTTATATTATTGTTCGATAGATTAACCAAATCTTCAATATTATTGTCTAATGGATTAGCCAAATTCTTTAAAGTTATTGTTCAAAATTATTTGTAATTTGTTATTTTATTTCAAATGAATAAATTATTTATCATCAAAAACAATATTATTCATTAGTAAATAAAGCAATTACTTTGCTAATAAAATAATTTCTATTTTTTTTTGTTTATATTAAATCATTTGTTTTTCTTTATTAATTGTTTATATTACACATTGCTTTCGTTTAATTTGTTTTTTTGTTATATTAATATTTTCTTTTCCTTTTTATTTCAATTTTTTCCTTCAACAATAACAATCTTTTTTATATACTATACTTCGATTTTCATACCCTTTTATATCATCAACTTTACAATTCTTCAACTTTGATATTGATTCTTTTGCTTTTAAACAATTGTTTTTTCTATTAATCTATTAATTCTTTAGCTTTTTTTGTATTTATAAATCTTATTTTTTTTACAACAATTCTTTACGTTTTTATATTAGATTTTCTATATCCCTTTGCTCTTTAGTATTACAATTTCTTATTTTTGTTATATTTTTTGTTTTTTACAATAAATAAACCAAAATCTTCGCTAATTAAGGAAATTGAGTGTAGTAAAGCTAATTAATGATTTGTAATCCTTTTGATTGTTGTTGAAATATGGTATACAAAAAAATTCAATTACTTTTTGTAGATTTTGGAGTGGTGTAAAAACCAATCTATTGAATTGCAATATAGCGCGTATATTTTCTTTAATTATTTTGTATTAACTTTGCAATATAAGTTTAAGAAAGTTATAAATAAATTAGTAATCGATATGGTCTAGGATAAAATATAGTTTATTGCTAATGTTTTTCAAGAAAATTATTTGAAGGATAATATAATTATTATCAAAAAAATGAAGAATGCTTAATGCAAACGTAAAGAATACTTAAACAATATTATGGACTATTAAACAAGATTTTTTATTAGCAAACTTTTGGCTTTATTGCTTATCTTCAAATAGGGTTCTTGATTTGTTGAAAATTTATATATTATTGTTAGGACTTTTAGATCAACAAATATAATCGACAATATTAATAGTAAGCTAATGCGCCGATTGTTAGAAGTACGAAAACAAAAACATTACATTAATTGATAAATTATGTTTTCTGAGTTTAAGAAAGTGGTTTTAGTTGTATCGAAAAAAAAAGTTAAAATGAAATGGATTAATAAAAAAGCCAAAGATTTGGGTTTTCTTTATAATAAATATAGTTTATTGAATATTGATAATGAACAATATCGATTGGAAACGCTTTTTCGATTTATATCTATATTCGAGATTGAGAATATAGATTTGAATATTCCTATTGAATTAACAAATCACAATATAATAGTTTGAAAATATTTAAGCATTAATATTTCGGTTAAAAAAGTTAATTGCAAAGCAAACTTAATGGATACTATAATAGTTCATTATCGGACTTTTGCTAAACCTAGCAATTATGTTATTGAATATTAAAAAATCAATAAATATATTACCTCTAAAGTATACAAATATTCTTTTGCAACTATCGATAATAATTTTGTATAGTTTCAAGCTTTATTAGAAGAATACATCGTTAAACGAATCGAATAGTATCAAATAGTTGAATTGACTATTCGTTGTTCATTAAATATATATTTATATTATATTTAATAATTAGCAAATATTTTTGGTTTGGAAACTATCCGTTACAAAGTGAAAAAGTTGAATAGCAAATTAACGAAAGTTTATACAAAAAAAGATATAATTAACAAGATACATATTTTTAAAAAGTTTTATAATTGATTTAAATCTTATACTATTGCGAAAAAGGCTTAATATCAACAAACTTTTGGTTTGTTGGCTTTTTAAAAGCTTTTTTCTAATAAAATAAATCTTTTTATATATTTAAACGTTTACAAAGTACCGTTATTAATAAGATTTGCTTGGATTTTGGTTTCGATACTAAACATTCTTAACAATTCGATTAAAAATGATATTCGATTTTTGATTAAGATATATCAATATTATTGTTATTGAAAGAAAAAAGATTATGGTTTTTTATATACAATTTACTTCTTTTCAATATAATAAATTGTATACGCTAATTTGGTTTTTTAGCAAAAAACGGTTTTTCAAAGACTTAATAAAAAATATTGCTTATTAATAATTTCTTTCCTTATAATAAAGTATATTTCGATTAGAAATTTTAATCATTTGTTTGTATATAACAATACTTTAAACATTTTTGATTCGAAAAAGAAATATAATCTATATGACGTAGTTATATCCTTTGTTTTTCATAACAATTATAAAGTTAAACATCAAATCCATTCCTTTTCTATTTTAACAAAAAAAGCTAATACTTTTTAATCAATTAAATCAATTAAAGCTTTCTTCAAAGTTTTGTTGTTTGATGTTGAAGAATAACAATTATTGTTATTCAAAACTAATTTCAAAAATTACAAAGCTATAAAAAAGAATGTAGAATTGGATTAGAAAGTTATTATAAATCCAATAAATATATTAGCTTCAAAAGCAATTATTAAAATTAATATAACTATTATAAGCATTAAACTTTTATATACTTTTGTAATCTTTTATACAATTATAATATATAATAACAACAATCAACTTTTGTTTTTTCTTAAAAATAATATGTTATATCCAACAATATTTAAATTATATTATAACTTGATGCTAATTTTTAATAAAAATGTATCGAAAAAGAAAAGATTTGTAATATTTAACTTTTCGATAAATATTCGTATACTTTTTGTATATCCTATCGAATAAGCATTTGTAAGAATTTTGTTTTGGGATAATACATTGGTAAAGAAAAGCGCTTTAGAATTATTATAGAAATTGAAAAAACAATTTAACTTGTAGTACAAAGAATCGAAAAAGAATACTTTGGCTTTTTTTATATAAACTTTCAAAAAAATAAAAAAACGGGAAAGAATATATGGAAAATATTTATTTTTTAATTGCTTAACGATAATTTATATATTAAAACTAAATGTCGATTTTCTTATAAGTAAAAAATTTATTACTTTTTTCTATTTCACCCTTAATAATCAAAAGTTTGATTGTTTACATTTCTTAAGCCTTAGTATCTATAATTCTTAAGATAAATCCTTTAAAAATAATGGAGATTTAAAACCTTCGAAGAAAAAACAATGTATTAAGGAAAAGATTTTATTACAACGATTTATTTACAAATTAAAACCGTTTTGCGTGTTAAAGAAATCGTTTGCTACGTAAAACAAATAATTGTAGGTTTTCGAAATATTTAAAATCGAAATAATGGATTCGAAATGCAATGAATTTGCAAAAAGATACTTTGCGAATTTGTAAAGTTTGGTAACCAATATTGAAGAATATTGGATCGATGAATTTTATTGAAGTATTTTGTTAGTATAACGAAATAAATGTATTGGCTTACTTATTAATATATGGATTTAATTGGGTTTATTTTTATGGTTTTTTTTTGTTTTTATTCTTGGTTAATCGAAGTTGATTAACAAATAAAGTAGAGAGGAATATGAGATTATAGAATAGCTTCGATCATTCGAACCTAACATTTTTACATAACCTTGTCTTTTATAAAGAGTATTTATACTTTTTTTATATTATATTTTAAATTATTATATTATATTTTGTTTACTAAGTTTTATTTTTTTTACCACCCCCTTTTTTAATTATATATATATCCATTATAACCTAGATCATCCTAATTATCCTTCCCTTCTTCATCGTCTATAACCATTCTAATTGACCCTAATCTTTATTCCCCTCTTATTGTATTGCTCTCTTCTAGAAAGCCATTCTTTTTGTTGTTTTTGATTATTGTTTTTACCTCTCACCTTCTTCCCTTTTACAATACTTTCTTCTTTATACCTTCGATCAATTAATTGTTAACTATAAGCGATGGAGCTTTAAGGAAAAGAGTCGCTTTATACTAATCTACTATTTTATATAGATTTGTATTATTCGATATATTATCGATTATTCTTTTTCAATACTTTCTTTTCGCTTTATATATTGCGGTAAATATTCGTTTTTTATTCTTAAAAGTTTTATTAAAGTGTTTGTATAGATTGTATATCGTTACATTTTCGTTGGTTCATCAAAACATTGATTATACTTGGTCATTTGCCGGTTGTTTTGCGATCTATATCGATTATTGAAATAAATCAATAAATCGCTTTGCGATTGTTTCCAATTCGATATTTGTAGCAATATTTCCGATTTTTGATAATTAATATACTTTGTTTTCTATTAGACTAATAAACGTATATAAATCGTTTTTGATAATTTTATATTCAATACGTTTGCTAAAGGTTATGCTTCGCTTTGAAATAGTAATGATTTGTATGTAATGGTTCGATCCACAATCTATATTCCAATACACTATTGTTTTTGCAAAAGGTATATTGAAGAAGGTAAAATCAATTATATACTTTGTGCGATGGATAGATATTCTTACTTTGTTAATAAAGTTTATGTTAATATTTTGTGATCAATTAACAAACGAAACTCTTTGAATAACCAACAATACCCTTGGTTTGTAAATATTGTATTTCGCGTTGAAATCCCTTTTGATTAATATACAAAACGCCAGGGTAATATTTGTTGTGTAATATATTATTGCTGTAGTATTAGGCTTGTAGTAGATATTAATTATATGATAGTCGTTTATTTCAAGCTATATTACATTTCTATAACATTCACTACGCTATTGTTACATTTGTATTGCGGCTTTTTGTTGTATATACAATATAGTTCTTGATTGTTTGGTTTCCTTTTCGATTGTTCTTTTCGATTTCTATAAGTTGTAAGGGGCATAATATTCGTATATTGGGTGATTTTGTATCTTAATGTTTAGTAAACTTCAAAGTTCTTGGATATAAACTACGTTTACTTTGTTTTTATAAACAAGTTGAAATAGAATATTATATACTTTTGCTTCCTTTCCTATATTTGTCTATATTATTGTTATATATAGAATCAAATTATCTTCGCGGTTTTTGTTGTTACATTGGTCCAGGCCTTTATTTATTAAAAGAATTGATGGTTTTAATCAATTGCATAGTCACCATAGTATTATCGTTATCGATATCCATTATATTTTCAACGCAAGCTTTACATATATTATTCTGTAACAAAAGCTTTAGATTCATTTAATCTGGGATTGCTTTAAAGCGTTTCGATACTTTATTTTGCAATATTACTATATCTATTGTATGTTTAACATTATCGTTTGCTTTTTTTGGAGTTGTTGATATTTAAATCTTGATACGGATAAACGCTGGGGTTCGAGCAATATTCAATTGTATAGAGCTTTGTATACTTTGAAACATTTAAAAATTCTAAGCTTTTGCTTGGAATATATGTATTGTTCGTACAATACTTGTAATTATCCCTAAAACGCATACTTTTTGGATTGTTCGATTGTTTTTGTAAATCAATTTTATTTAAACTTTAATTAAATTATATTATAGTTTATCTTCGGTTATATTGCAAAGCATTAGCGAGCAGCTTTTGTATTTTGCTGGAAACGAACCGTAATATTCGTTACATTTTGCAAACGCTGGGTATAATTTGTATATTAGTTTTTAATATTTAGTTTTTACAATATTATAATTGTTGCATTATATAAGTCTTGTATAACAATAAATATTACAATAAGTTTAGTAGTTTTATTTGTAAAGCTTCATTTGGCTACAAAGAGATAGAAAAATAAAAAAGGGAATAATTTTAAATAAGCAAAAAAAAATAATTAAAGTAATAAAACTAATTATTTAAATATTCTTTATATTGTTTCTAAAACTTTTAAAATATCTAATTAGGGTAATGCCGGTTTGAATCCAGGCTTTTTTCTTTACCATCTCCTTAGTGACTTCGATTTGTTCGTTAATTGCATTAAACAAAATATTTGGTACCAAATATATACAATGGTTATACTATATCTTTAAAAGATCGAAATATATAACTTCAATGATTTTATAGATTTTTGATTTGTAAATATCCTTTATTAAAGCGTTCCTTATCTTTAGGGATTTAGAGTATAATACCCAGCCCGATTTGCATTCTATTACCTCCGGGATATTTTTGTTTTTGATACTTGGGATAGCTTTAACTAAATTCTTCCGAATTAGGAAAAAACTATCGCGATGTGGGCTTGCGAAAAGAGCGTATTTAACAAAAATGCGTTTATCTACTTTTATTGTTTTAACAATGTTTTTTTTTGTAAAGTTTGCTTTAAAAACTTTGCTTTGAAGGGCAGCCAAAGGTCCACCGATTTTAAAGGTTTTAACAATCCTCGTTTAAATTATAGAAAGCAAAATTGTTATTATATTTTCTTTTGTTTTAGGGATTTTAAAACTTTTTTTACTTTTAAAGGTTGTACTTGTTGTAAAAGCATTCGCTATACATTTCAAGATCGCTTTTTGGATTAGCAGGATAATATATATCTCTTTTTAAGTAAAAGTTTTAATAATTCTTTTTAAAAAATTAATAAATATATTTATAAACTTACAATAAATTGTTGTTTATTGTTCGGCTTTTTATAGAAGTTTATTGATTCTTTGAAAAGCCATTAATCTTTTTAATCTCTAGGGTACAACGAAAGGGAAAGGTATAAATTTCGTTCTTGTTTTAGCTTAAAGTTAAAAAAGGGTAGGCGAGAAAAGGTTATATTGTCGTGTATAATCGCTATTAGCCATCCGCATTGCTTTTGTAAACGTAGTAGGGCTTATTTCCGCCATTCGGATTCGAAGAGCATGCTTTGTATGCCTTTCGCAAGCGTCAAAACTTTGCGGAGTTCGTAAAATATCGTCGTGCGTATCTACCGGTAGTGAAATGTATCGCGTCGCCGTTGGATCTTGTTGCGAACTTTTGACCTAGGTCTATATCTTATATAGTATACTTTATTAGAAAAGCAAACTTAAAAGAAAGATATTAATATAATAAAGAAACAAATTAAACAAAAATAATACATAATATAAACAATTAATAAAGAAAAACAAATGATCTAATATAAACAAAAAAAAATAGAAATTATTTTATTAATAAGATAATTGCTTTATTTACTAATGAATGATATTATTTTTGATAACAAATAATTTATTCATTTGAAATGAAATAATAGATTATAAATAATTTCGAACGATAATTTCGAAGGATTTAGTTAATCCATTAAACAATAATAACAAAGATTTAATTAATTTATCGAACAATAATATAAATTGATATCCTTAATAAAGTTGAATTCTAAAGCTAAAGCCCTATATTAAATTCGAGAAGTTTAAGATTTTGTTTATATAAATCTTGATTTACGAAAAGGGATTTCGATAATTAGATTAAACTAACAAAACTAATTCCTTCCAAATATTGGATTATTGTTTATTAATTAATCTATACTTTTTAAAGTTTGTTTAATAAGTTTTTTAAACAAAAAAACTAAAGCTTTCAAAGGATTTTCAATTTCCAAATTGTTATCTTCAACCTTATCCGGCTTTATCGAAATAACCATATTATTATATTGAATAAACTTTTTGAATCTATTATTTATATAAGTTTCATATAAACAAGTTTCATTTAGCTTTTCTAAAATGTAAATACCTTTGTTTATATTTGCTTTTACCATTCGATAAAATCCAAACCATTGATATATAAGTTTTCGTTCTCTTAATATATTGATTTTGTTTAATGGATTATTATACAAAACTATATCGCTTTATTTAATATTCTTTTTTATTGTATTATAATCTTTATTAAAGCGTTTTTTTTCATCGAATTGATAACGCTTTTTACGCAATATAGCTTTTCGAATATTTTTATCCCTTATCTCAAATTGGCGTATACAAATAGTTAACAAATCGAATCTTGTTTTTATAATATTTTAGTTTAAAACTTTTCATATATAATATTTGGTTTCGATTAATAAAACAAAATATTGATTATAGATTATATAAAAAGAAATAAGGTTGATAGATTTATAAATAGTAACTCTATCAATTATCAAAATAGCATTTAAATATTAAAGCCACTTTTCTTTCCTTCCCATTACTTTAACTAAATTATTCTTTAATAATTGATATTCATATTCTATTGCTCTATTTGCTTTCAAATTATATACTAAAATCTGAACCCTATTAATTTTATATTTTGCCGCAAAATATTCTATATAATTTTTATTCTCAAACCCTTTATCCATAACAACTTTTTCAAATATATTATATCAATAAACAATATTCCAAAGAAATAATGCGATATTCTTCAAATTAATAATATACAAAAGCTTTGCTTTGATTTATTTAGAAAGATTATTATATAAAACCATTAAATATTTATAGTTATTATTAGTAAACATATAAATGATATTTAGATCATATTTAATCTAATATATATTAATTTAAATCGAATATAATGGCTTTTCTTTAAGATTTGATTTGCGAAATTAATAATTAGAACAAGTTTTGATAAACGTTTTAATTTTTTGAAATATATTTATTTAATAATATAATTAATGAACTTTGTTAAATATGCTTTTTATTTTTTTGTAATTATATACATTATACAAATGAAAAATCAATTCTAAACGTTTATTCTTGTTATCAATAACTTATCAATAAAGTATATTCTTTAACCCATTCTTGAACAAATATTTATCTCGTACATTAAATCCCAAAGCTTTTTTTTTGAACTTTTCAAAGTTTAATATTATTATGCTTACTGGTTTTTGTAAAGTTAATAAATAAAAGGCGATTTTCTAATTGTTTTTCGAGTACCTATTGTATAATACAATACTTTGCAAATTTGTAAAATTTCGTAAATTATTTATTATTACAACGTTATTAAGCTTTTTAACGATTTAATTATTAATATTTATTTTATTTTTAAAAGGGTTAAAAAAACTTTAAGGTTATTTTGATAATTTATTGGCAATAGTATATAATACTCCTTTAATATATCGAACCTCAAAATCGAATAATCGAATTCAAACAATCCATTTTATAATCAAAACTTCAAATAAATTAATAGTAATACGATTAAATTATACAACCAAAACTTTGGCATTAATTTCGAGAATGAAATATATACCGTAAAGATTAAATCTAAACTTTTACAAAGTTTTCAAAATATTATGATATTCTTTTTTAATTATATTATAATTTTTTTTAACAATATTTTATATTTCACTTTCAAAACGAATTATTGTTCTTTTTCCATTAAGCATTTGATTCAAATAAGCGCTTTATTCTTTAAAATTAATATTAACATTGTAAACAATATTATTAACCTTTTTTGGATTATTATACCGCAAAAGTATAAAAGCAAAAGTATAAATTAAAGTATATTTTAAAGAATCTATAACAAATTGCTTTAACTTTGTTCAAATAAATTCTAAACTTTTCTTCAACAATTAATACAAAAAATCTGCTTTTTTAACAAAATTCTTTACCCAAATCCAAAAAAAAATATAAACTTCAAAAAACATTCGAATATTATACTTATTGAATGGTATAAACTAATCAATAATTTTCTGGATTTTTGCATTTGCAAAAGTTCGCTTATTAACGCCATAAATATAACCAACAATTTGGATTCTATTTATATACTATTTTGATTTGGCTTTAATTAAACAATTCGCTTTCTTTAATCGTTTAAACGTTTTATTAATGAATTAAATGTACTTAAGAACAAAGCGTTTAACTTTATTTTCGATTTCTTTTATATTGTAATTATTCAATAAACCTTTGATTTTAATATTATTTAGAAAAAGCAATACTATAATTAGTAAAAGATTGCTTAAGATTTTCAAAACAATCCTACAAAACTAAACTATTGAATTTGTTATTCTTTATAGAAAAGTTGTTTATTGCAACAAACTAAACAAAGTTTGGAATGTAATTATATCCCTACTCTTTTTTATCAAAAGAATTTGATTATAATTAGAAAAGAAATCGATTAAAAAAACAATTATATACTTTACAAAATTTTCAACGAAAATATTTATATCAAATAAAAGATTAGCATTCTGAATTATGATCTTGTTTAATTCAACAACAATATTAATGATTCTATAAATACCAAAAATCTTTTTCTTAACCAAAAACTATAGATTTTTATATAGTCTTTTGCAATACTTGAATATTCTTTGATTAATGCGGTTTTGAAGCATTTTAAAGATTATCTGTACCAAAACTTTTAGAATTGGAAAACTTATTGTTTGCTATACTATATACGGAATTGTATTGATTTTTTAGAAAAGTACAATATTAGATTGTATTTTGTTAATATAAATCCAATTAAATACTAAAACATCTTTGCGGTTTAAAAAATATAATAATAACAAATCTTTTTTTTGTTCAATAAGTATATCTTTATATTTAATTTCCTTTATATATTCAAAAATTAATTAATATCCTTTAAGCTTACTATTAAATCTTAATATTAAATACTTTTTTTATTTACCAATAGATTTTTAACAAAGAAACATTTTCTTGTAACGTTTAAACCAATTTGCTAATCCTTTAGGACCTTTTTTATTTATATTCGTAAAAACATTAAATAATCAAACTTTATTAATTTTGTTCTTATATAAAGTATTAATAGAAAATAAAAGATTTTTTCGAAAATCCTTTATTAATGTTTCAATTATTAGATATACAGATTATACAATAATTTGATAATACTTATAAATAGGCTTATTATCGTTTCCAAAAGCAATCAAATATTTAATATATTTTGATTCATTAACATATAAATCTTGTGGATCTGAAAATAAAATATAATTTTCGATTAGTTTTAAATAAATTAATATTTTTTTTAACCATTTATAAAGTTTTAAACTTAACAATTTGTAATACTTATCAAATACCATTTGTTTCTTTAAAAGTTCTATATCTCGAAAGGGATTTAATATAAAATTATCGATATATTGTCTATTAAATATACCGAAATTTAGTTTTCCTTATTAATGTTAGAGAATTGTTTATTGTAGACTATTTGCGATATTTAATCGCTACATCAAATATTTGTACAATATTTATTATTATTATCGATAATTGCAATATACTATAAACCGTATTAATAATTAAATATAACTTCGCTAATAATAAACTATGGTATACTCAATAAAAGCTTATTTTAAACATTTTTCATAATGTAAATATTAACCATATTCGTAATACCATTTAAAGAAACTTTGATATTCCTACAAATACTTATAAATTTCGATTCAACCGTATTTATATCAATAACACTCATATTTATTGGGTTTATCAAAAAATTTAAAACTATATATAGTTTATCATTTATTATATTGATAATAAAACTATTATTAGGGATGGCTTCGATTAAGCTTTAATCATTCAATAGAATCTTAACCATTAATAGCTTTTTACAATCTTGATCCGTTTTTGAAATATATACAACCTAATTATATATTTTCTTTTGATAGTTTAACAAAATAATAGAAATTGCATTTATCTATATCAAAAAGTTGTATTTAAATGTGTTACAATAATTGATTTATACTTTAATAATTTTTCGATCTTAAGCTATAATAGTATAGAATTCCAAAATGACAAATAACATATTGTTAACAGTTTCAAAAAGTTCTAATATCAATATTTCGGGTTTTAATGGATTATTAATCTTAATCAACCATCTTTTCCAAAATTCGAATATTGTTTTAAACAAAAAGCCAATAGAAATAGAAATTTTAATCCCAAAGATCAAATATTCAACTTATTCAATTGTATCATAACCATTAATTATAACCGAAAAAACAAATTTTTTTTTTGGCTTTCTAAAAACAACTTTTTCAATAACAATCAACAAATCTATTTTTGTAGAATCTTAACTACTCAAAAACGTATTATTTATTATAAAATTTGAAGTATTAAATAAAGAAAACTCAATCGCTTAAGTTTTTGCAAAAATAAAAGCAACAAGTTTTGAAATTATATTTTCGGGTTTTCGCTTTAAAATGGAAATAATCTTTTCTACTTTATTTTTGCTAATATATTATTCAAATTGTGAAATAATAGGTTTAAACTAAATAACAATGTTAATATATTCCAGAATAAAGCTATTTAAACAAAAAGTAAAAAATGAAATCAAATTAATATTGTTAGAAAAATAAACATTATTATTAACGATCTCAATAATATTAATACATTTAATCGATTCTAAGTTTGAATTATTCTTTTTGTTCCATTTATTTATTTTTATATTGATCGATACAAAACATATTAAAAGATTTATGTTCTTGTTATAAAAGATTTAAAATGGTTTTATTTGATTTTGATTTTTTCTTTAATATATAATATCGAATCTATCGAAAATGATTTATTCTTTTATATAATACTTTTTGAAAACTGAACAATCTTTCTTTATAATATAGCTTTTATTTTTAAACTATATATTTTAACAATAGAAGTAAAACTTATTATAAACTATATTAATTTTTGTTACTTTATTATTATCGAAAACCTTAATAAAACTAGAAAAAGCTATAAACTTTTTTGTAATAACAAATTTAATTAAAAATATAATACTTTTGGTAACGAATATCTTGAATACTTTGGTTAACGAATTTATTTTATCATTATAATCCTTGAAAGATATAGATTTCTTTTTTTTAGATTTTCCCATAACTTTTATAATAATATCAACTATTTTAATATTAATCTTCCTTAATGTCGGAACACGTGAATAGGATCCTGACATGTATCGGGCAATGCCATAGGCATTGTACGATATATGCAAGGAAGATATGAAATATCTGTTATACATTAGAAAAGTTTTCACCCCCTTTTCCATTTTGGGTAAAAAGGCAGGAAATGAATTAATACACAATTTCCCTTATAGTTAGATATACCCTTTTTTCTTTATACGAAGGAAAAAGGATACACATTTTAATTCAATACAATACTTTTCATACCATACATTTTGTGCTCAATACAACCGTAGGCCTACAGTGTGAACCCAACACTTAATCAAGCTTTTTTTTTAAAGTCTTTATTATAATTTAACAAATCTGTATATTTTATATAAACCATATAGATCGGGGCCTAAATCAAAATATAATATTCCTTTAATAGATTATTAATCTTATCGACGAACTTTAATCTTAATCGAATATTTAAACTTTTCAAGAACAAAAAAACAATAGTTTTAATAGTAATCTTTTTCTCCGTTATAAACCGAATTACAATAAGATTATAATTTCGACTATAGATCAATATATCTTCGAAATTATACTTTTCCTTTGCGTTGTATTTAAACGCTAAAACTTGCAAATAGTTTTGGTTATACTTTAATCGAAAAATATTTTGTATAATATACTTTACTAAAAAAGTAAGTTTAAAGATTTTTTTTCAATTTCAACTAAATGATTTGTATTCATTTATAACTTTTATATCAAGTTGAAAATTATACTTTATTTGCTTAGAAATTCGATAACAAAACTTTTCCTTAATCATACTATACTTTCGCTTAAAATCCTTTATAACTTCACATTACTTCGTTACATTAATACTATCGAATTATAACATTTTTTCTTTTTTTGCAAATAGCAAATTCTTTGTATTGAACTTTACAAAAACCCCGATAAACTTTTTAATATTATTCTTGTTAAATATAAAAGTATTCTTATTTTACTTAAAATTTTCTTTAAAATTGAATTTGATTTTAAAAAAAACAATGACTTTAAGTTTTACTTTTGTAAATTATTTATCTTTAACATTATAACGTTTACCTTTATAAAGCTTTGGTTTGTTAAAAAAGTTAAATTGTTTATTATTAATAAACTTATTAATTTTTTCGATTTTAAAATCTTTGAAAGTTATTGTATCGAATACAAATACATTAAAACCATTAATAAATTCGAAAAACATAATTAATCGATAAAGTATTGTAACTTGAATAATTTAAATTGTATAAAATGTAAATGTAATATAATTGAAATATAAATTTTTCGGTAATATAAATAAAATAATAAAAAAGTAATAAAAATAATATAAACAAAAAGAAAACAAATCCTTAATAATGAATAAAGGATTTTGATAACAACAAAATCCCTATCCACTTCAACATTAATACTTTACAAATTCGCAAAATATCGTTATGCATATTTATTGATATTGAAATATAATATATCGATCGCAATTTGATTTATACAAATCAATCAAAACAATGCTAAATCAATCAAATAAATAATCAAAATATACTTAAATTCTTCCCGAAGATTTGGTATTTACTATACCTAAACCTAAAATAAAATTTTTACAATTACACCGAAATTTATTATTGTTTATTGTTCCACAAAGTCTATTCATTTTATATACTAATCTTTGGCATTTTAATTACAAATACTTAATCAAATCAAAACACAATTAAACCAATTTAATAATTATTTAAAGTTTCGACAAATTGTGCTTTTCCTTTTCCAATTTGATTTTTAGATTTAAAAATACAAAATCATTCAAAAGCTTTTTAGCATTAATAATAAAGACTATATAAACAGTATATATTGAATTTTTCGGGCTATAAATTGTAAAATAGGTTTGGTATACAACTTATAAACCAAATCGTTGAATAAAAAAAACTATTACTTTTAATAATAATTATTAATCCTATAATCATTTTGTATTATTGTTCGATTTGTAATATAAACGCTATCAAATCTTATCTTTATCATCGTTATATTTAAATAATCGATATTGAATAAAAATATAGTTGCTTGCGATTTGGATTTTTTCTTTTCAAAGTATAATCCATTCTACTATCTTTGTTCTTTTTTTATCCTTATCGAAAAATACAATTCTGTACCATCGTTATCCATAGTTTCTTCATTAATTTTTTCAATATTTTGGATTCTCTACAAAGTACTCCAATATACTAAAAAGAATTTAAGGTTGTATATTGCTTTTATAAATAATTAATTTTAAATAAACCTTTGTTTTTGCATAAATCATCAATATAAAAAGGAAAAAAGTAAAGAATGAAAACAATAATCAAAAACAATAAAAAAAATAGCCTTCTAGAAAAAAACAATACAACAAAAGAAGAATAAAAGTTAAGATCAACTAGAATGGTTATAAACAACAAAAAAGAGAAGGATAATCAAAATGAACAGTTTAAATCATAATAGATATATACATAATCAAGAAAAAGGGTGATAAAGAAAATAAAACTTAATAAACAAAATATAACATAGTGATCTAAAATACAATGTAAAAGGAGTATAAATACTCCTTATGAAAGACGAGGTTACGTGAGGGTGTTAGGTCCGAATGGTCGGAGCCATTCTGCAGTCTTACAATAGCTTTCGTTTATCGATCTTTATAATCAATTCATTCTTTAATTTATACATCCAATTCGTTGATGTTTATAAACTTCTTTAAGGATTTGTTAAAATTCGTCTTTGTTATTGTATCGGCCGGATTATCATTTTCATTTATTTATCGAATCTTTATAAACTCTTTTCGCTTATATAATTATTTTAAAATCATAATATCGATTATTAGCTTTTTCTTTTTGATTATTTTTAATTTAACTAAGCATTTGTATAAGGAGTAAAAATCGATATATATAATAATAGATATATTGAGCAAATCAAATTGCTTTGTAATCATATCCATTATTGTATAAAATGCAATACTAATATCGATACCGGCTATTATACTATATATCTCAGATACTAATACATTTCTTATTACTCGTTTACTTTTCGTATTAACGTAATGGATAATATTGCTATTCAATTTGAAGGAACCTGATTCTATTGAAGATTTATTGTTTAGTACAATAATATAATCTATTTGATTAATTAAATCCTTGTTATTAACAAATAATTCATTAACAAAAATGAAGAACTTCGCTTTCAACAAATCCAAAAAAATATATCGTAATCCGCAATCGATATTCTTCTTTTGCTATTTTAAACGCTTATTCAATACATTAATCTCTTTATTTAAAAAATACTAATATTAAACAGCGATAAATATATTATACAATACTTCGGATTGATATATAATTGCAATATATACACCTTTTGCCTTTTATTTCCGATAGCGATTATCTTAATTTATTGATTTCTTTATTAACTTCAACCTTTTCTTTTAAGTTTTTTAAATAAGCATAATATTCTTTTTGTTTTATTGTACAATATATCCATTAAATATCAAAAGGGATTCGTTTAAAATCTTTTCGATTGATTTAGTTAATAACTTAGTTTTCTTCAATTCTGTGTTTTCTTTTTGTATAAATTCGGCCGAAGTAAAGATCAAACTATCATCAATTTACATTCCTATAATACTAAATTTTGTACTTCAAAATATTAGTAAATATGAATTATACAATAAAGTATTTATATTCAATTTCTTTTAATAATATTTCCAATAAGTTGCTTATTAATAAATACTAATTTCCGGTATATTATACAATGGTTTCTTAACAATCATAATTGTACCAGGTTCATACTTATCTTTAAACTTTTTTAACAGATTAGTTAGAATTGTATGATTAAGTATAATATCTGATTATATATATACTTAAATTATATTCTGGATTTATAGATTCATTTTTATCTTTTTTAAGAATAAAACTAATGCTATAATAAATCATTAATTTAAACATTAAATTGTTGAAGATTGTATTAGAATAACTTGCTTATTATTATTATTGTACGTTTGAATAACTAATCGGGATTTTTTGTATAGAGTATTCGTAATCTTTTCTTTCAATTTATTTATCAATCTAGAGTTGAAGATGCGATCAATATAAATATTAGGATTGTATCGTACAAACTCGAATATATCCCTTACAATTAATAAATCGATTTCTTTAATTTAAACCTTTTTAAATGATTATTTATTTATTATAATGACTTCAATTATACGAAATTGAATTGTTAATTTATAATCATTTTGCTTTTTCTTTATTATATAGATTTTAATAAAGGCTTGGTTATTTTGTACAAAAGCAAATATTTCTATAATAAACATTTTAGCTTATTAATCTTTTCGAATTATTGCTTTTGTTTATTGAAGTTGTAGAATAGCCTTTTATTTTTATGGTTCATTATTATTCTTGGCTTTTTTGTTCAAAAGAATATAAAATAGTTTGATAATAATGCATCGAAAATCTATTAGTTCGCTTAGTATTTCGATTGTATATATATAACTATTGATTATTAACAATATATATAATTCTATTTATTCTTTTTTTTCTTTTTATATTCGAATTTGTAATTGCAATGGGAGATTCAAGGTTTTATACAAATCTGGTTTGTTTCGTTTAGTTAATACTTTTTGTATTATTCTTTTGGCTTAAAGATTGCGAATTTGTTTTATTACCAATTGAATTGTTTTAATCTGTTTAATTATTCTTGAAGTAAAGGTATTGTATAAGGTAATTTTTGAGTAAACACTAAATATTAACAATATAAAAACTAATTTTTAAGGATTTGTTATATTGTTTATAGTCTTTATTACTATTTGTAATAATGATTCTTTATTAATCCTTTCGTTTTTTAATTTGTTAGTAAGGATTTTATAAATTCTTTATATAAAGATATAAAATCTTTCGATTTTTTTAATACTATGATATACTTCCATTAATACTTCTTTGATTTCGATTGATATTGTTTAAACATTTTATCGGAACTTTTTTGAAGAAAAATTGATGTTAACATTATAAGTAAAGTAATCTAAAAGATCCAAATATATATCGATCCAATATTTTCGTATTGCATTCTATACAATCTTTATTGATATATTCTTTAAAAACATTACTACATTGTACAATATCGCTTCGTTTATAAAATGAATAATCAACTTCTTTCCAATATAAAAGATATCCAGAATTATTAAATAGTTGAACTCAATATCATTCTTTAGTATAAACTTGAATTAACTGGATGATTTCGTATATAATTGACAATATTTACAATACTTATACAACCTTTCGATTATTTGATTATCTATATTATACTTTACACGATTTAGCATTTGTTTTAATCTTTGTACGAATGGATATTCAAAGTATCAATGGATTTGTTTTAACTTTGCTTTAATTAAATAATTGTAAAAGATTATACAATCCTTCTTTTTTAATAGTATCTATGAATAACCCTATTTCCGAATAATAAAGATCAAAGTATTGTTCTGTATAAGAATGTTTTATATATTGTTCAAATATACTTTTATATTATTTATATCTTTAATATAAAATAAAAATGGTGTATTAGTAGGAACAATAAAAAATCGAATTCTGCTAATTAGGATTGAAACAATAATTATATCTTCGAATTGTATAAATCCTTTTCCAAATTTTATTTAATGATTTAGACTTTTTATATAATCGATTTCTATAGGAATATTCATATATATTAAAGCTTTAATCTAGAACTTTTCAATTATCGAAACTTTTAATGCTCCAGTATCAAATATAATGCTTTGAAAAATGCTTTTATTGTATCTTCTATCCAATGAAAAAACCTCTTTAATATTATCGAACAATCTAGATAACTTATCCGATTTGGTAAACGAATAAAGATATACATTGTTGTTTAATATTATAACAACGTTTGCGCTATTAATATTCCTAGCTTTTATAAAGAATATATCGATTGTATTTTTTTTTGTTGAAGGCTTCTTTTCATTATACTTTAGATTATATTGTTCGATTTTCTTTAAATCCGATTTTTTGGGTTCGATTTGAAGATAATCGAATTGTTCATGGATTATATCGTATTTTGAGATATATTGGTTGTACAACTTTTTCTATTTATATAATGGATAATCTCGAGTTTAATAATCGTTTTTATTGCAAATAAGGTATGCTTTTATTTGTTCAAAGCTTTTGTTATTATTGCTTCGTTTTTTTCTATATAATCTGCTTCGAAAAAAATCTATAGATAGTTATCTTGATCAATTAGAAAAATCTTTTCGTTCAAAAGATATTCATTTGCCAAATATTTATCCGCAATAACCGTAATAATCTCCTTTTTCTTTATTTGCCTTATTGTTATATATACAATTTGTTTAAAACTATTAAAATTTCGATTTTTTTTTATATTGTTTATTTTTTTGCAGATATATTAATAATATTAGATTTCGCGTTTGTATAACAAATACTATAGCGTTTTTCAGTTTTGTACAAAGATTTTTGTACGAAATAGTAGATTGTAATAATGTTATAAAGTATTCTTATATATTTCGATAAGCGTTAAAAATTTGATTTTATAAACTCGTTTTTGTTTGATAATTGTTAACAAAACTATATTGCAATGTATATAAATCGATAAATAGTTATTTCAAATTCTTTAGTAAAGATTTCTCTAAATGCTTTTGTATAGTATTTATTAAAATAGTTAATTGTTATTCGGTTAAATATTTCTAACAATATTCTTTTGTTTTGAAATATATTTATACAAATATAATTATATTATCGAATTCAAAGCTTTGTCCTGATATTTTATCGAAATAGAAATTTAATGTTTAATCTTTCAATATAATAAAGAATGCTAAATAATATTCCTTTTGTACAAAACCAATTTTTGTACAATAATCGAAAAAGATTTGCAATTTTATATTCAAAAAATTATATTTTTCTTTTTTATATTTCTATTTATCATTTTTATATATCTTTATTATATCGAACAAAACTTTGATGTTTGTAATAATATTATACAATATTTTTTTTTGTATAATATAATTTTGGTTGTTATATAGTTTAGTTATCGAAGTTGTCGTACTACAATCTGTATTGAAATATAGAAATAATCGTTTTTTGTCCAATGTATATAATACGGATTGTATAAATAAATATCGATGGCTTTCGAATGTTATATATCTATTGCCCACTTTCTATTGTACAGAGTATTCAATTGTAAGTTCGATTTGTTCAAACTAAAAATCTAATATATTTTAATCCAAGTTTTATTGATCAAGTAATTTCGATTCAAATTGTATTAAAGATTTGTTGTACAATGGGTTTATTGCTTTGTTTAATATAAAAAAATCTTTAAGGTTAATTTATCGATATTCGTTTCTTTTTTATTCTATTTCATCGTTTTATTCGGCTTTCGGACTTTTTGCTATTATTTGAGCTAATCTAGTAAAGAATCTATATCAAACGATTAGTTTGTTTATTTTCATTCTATATTGTACAAAATATAATCAATATAATTTTAAACAAGCTTTATTTGCTGTATGAAAATGATCGGCAATTTAATCAATAAAAGCTTTTTAGAATTCTTCCCAAAATGCTGTTTTAGTATATCATTGATATTGATAATTAAAGATCTATATTATAATATATACATTAATTTTAACTTCTACAAATTGTTTTTGAATTGTTGGGTTAAAAAATTATCCCTATTTTTCGATATTGTACGATATATTATTGGGTATAGGAAATATAATATTGCAATATTGTAATGGATTACAATTGATTTGAGTTTTATAAAATCGATGATGTAGCTTTTTTGTACAAGCTAATTAATTGAAATGTATGATAAACGCAAATAAAACTTTTTAAAGCATTTATATAGATTATAATCAATATATACTCGTACGATATTCGTTTAAACTTTGGATCAAGATTTGTTTACAAATATTAATTTATAGTACAATTTTTAAAGATAATATAAAGTATCTTTTGATAGCATTTTATACAAAGATATTATACATATTAAATAAATATTTTTTGTTTGTTTTTCGATTTTGTTTTTTTTAAGTATTATATTTAGCTATTTTGTAATTGAAATGTAATTTCAATTATTAATCAATGTTGAGTTTATATTGTAAGCCTATGGTTGTGTTAAGCACAAAATGTATAGTATGAAAAGTATTGTATTGAATTAAAATATATATCTTTTTTTCTTTGTATAAAGGAAAAAGGATATATTTAATTATAGAGGAAATTATGCATTAATTTATTTCTTATCCTTTTGTTTAAAATGGAAAAAAGAATGAAAACTCTTTTAATGTATAACAGATATTTTATATCTTCCTTGTATACATCATACAATGCCTACGGCATTGCTCGATATATGTCAGGATCCTATTCACGTGTTCCGACAATTGCTTAAATGAATCAAGCTCTACAAGAATAGAGAAAACGATTACGATTATATTGATAATAACAAACCCATATCCGCCGTCGATCAAATACGTTTTTTCTAAACCATTTCGTAATTACAATTACTCGAAGAAATCCTTATATTATATCAAATTATCGTTGCTATTATTAATATTAATTAAAATAACGCGATCCTCGATATAGTATAAAAAAAAAAGGAATCTTTGAAGTAAATATAAAGTGATTAACCCTTATTATTCTATTTAATCAAAGGATAAATAAAGCTACTAAAAAAGAAGAAAGAAATACTATTTACTTAAAACGAAATATCGCTTGAAAAGCTTTAGCTTTTAATTATAGCTTTAAAGCTATTTCTTTTAATGCTCGTTTGCGCTTTTCTTTTCGTTTAAGCTTTTTATGCGCTCGGTATCTTTTCAATTCCTTTTTGTGGATCCTTTTTACACATTTTTTTTTCTTCTCCGCTAGAATTCCTTTCAACACCTTTTTCGAGAACTTATACCTAAGCTCCGCTCGCAAAGCCATTTATTCCTTCGTTAGCAATGTTGCAAAGAATAATCAAAGAAAAAGATAATTTGCCTTCGCCTTTTGTTTATAGATCGATAATGCTTTGCGATATCTCAGAAAATCGCTTAACAATTGATCCTTCGGAACTTTTTTATATTTCTATCTTTGATTAAAACAAAGGAAATAAAGTTTTCCTTTCTACTCTGATATAATATAACATTTCCTTTTCGAGTTCTTTGCAAAGCAACTTTATATATATAATATATATATATCTTTAAAGTCTTCGAAATAATCGTTAATAACGAATAATAATCTTACAAGCAATTTTAACAACAATTTGATCGATTTTTTGTACAATTTACGATATATTATCCCAAACACATTATCGTTGTCGTCCTTCAATTGATTTAAAGTCTTTGCAATAAACTTTTTGCCATTGCTATTGATCTAAACCGGCATTGCAAACGTTTGATTCTGTTGTTGCTGTTATTATTATTTCGCCGCCGACATTTAATCCTGTTATTGTTATTATTGTTGTTTCAACGCAATCTTTTGTTGTGAAGAATCTTTATCGATAAGATTTTGCATTAGCAATTCAAATGCTTGAATATATACTATTATTATACTAAATTAGTATTATTGTTTGCTACTCAAAAAGAAAAAAATACTAACCTGTAGAATCAATTGGAAGGCCTTGCTCATCGAAATCATTGTCGCTTTCCATTTGATTTTCTTTATTATCTTTGTGATCTTGCTTTGAAGAAAAGAAAGAAAAAGAAAGAACCTCGATTATAATAAACGCTTTTAACTTCGATTATTTCGCTATTAGCGTTATTTGTATATTCGCCGTATTCTTATATTGCCTTTGTCTTTTAATAAAACTTTTATTCGATAATCCTTTTGCTATACTCGACGTAAAATTGTTCAATTTATCGATATAAGAAAATATACTTAAGAAAGCAATGAATTTGATAAAAAAATTGAAGTGATTTGAATATAGATTTAAATTTATAATAGAAAAAAGCTTTTGTTATATACCCTTTTTCAATATAAGCACTATTTTGTTGTTTCGAAATGCCGAATAAGCATTTATCTCGTTGCGAAATGCCTATATATACGCTATTGCTTAGGAATAAACAAATACAACTATATACTTTGCAACAACAATCGCAAAATTTACAATAAACGCTTTTTACTTTATTTAACTAGTTGACAAATACTGTACAAAGTATAATACAGGATTATTAACGAATAATCGCTCAAAAACAAGCTTTATTGAAAAGGGGAATAGTATTACACTTTCGCTACCCGATTAATATAATAAACGTTCCGATGCATATATACACTATCACAGCTTACATACTCGATTAACAAGCACGTACTATATACGTGTTCTGCCTATACGGTTCATGTATATATAATAGTTTTTTCTTCGTAGCATAATCAAGTAGTAGTAAATTCTAAGAACTCTATTGACCCTGTTCTAAACAGCTCTTTTACGGCATAAGCGTCACAAATGGATTTGTTACAAAAGATTATTAAAGGATTATAAATGTAATATTGTAAAAAACAATTGTTTTAAAAGTAGAATTTGAAAAGATATTAGCTTCTTTTATAAAGAAAAAAAGTATCGCTATAATTATTATAGCTTTAGAACTTATACTTCTTTATCGCAATATAATAAAAAAGAGCTTTATTAATATAGATTCTATTAATATTTAAAAGAAGTTATTGATTTACAATCGAACTTTTAATATCATTTATATATTAAATACAATGAAATCGTTTTTGAAAAAAAAGTTTGATTACAAAAACGAAATTATTCGAACTTTTTTTATAAGATTAAGATTATATCAATAAACATTTGTTGATGCAAAGAAACCAATAACAAATAAAATAGTAAAGGATATATTTTTGATATATATATCGATATATAGTACGTAAGCGGCGACTTTCATTTACATTAATATATTTGAGAAAACATTGGAAAAGGTTATAACGCTTTTTCAAACAATCGAAAGACTAGCTAAGATTGTTATATTTGTTGCGGAATCCTTAAATAAAGGAAAACGGAATAATTGCGGTAGAAAAGGTGATCATAAAGATAATCGTAAAGGAAAATCAAAAGGATCATACGATTGAAATGAGTTATCTTAAGTCGAAAAGATTCAATGCTACAATTATAAAAAATACGAATATCTCAAAAAAGAGTATTGTATATTCAAAAAGGATAAAAAACGCGCTTATAAAGCTTCTATAAATAACAAAGATTTTAACTTTGAAAAAACAAAAACAAATGTAATATTAAATAGCAATTATATTTTTTCCTATTATCTTAATATCTCTTTTCAAGCAAATAATAACGATTTAAAGTAAATGCTTGATTCAAAAATCTTTCATTATTTTATTAATCAATTCAAAGCTTTGAATAACGTTACAAAATGATTTATACCATAAAAAGTTCAAATTGTAAATAGATCATTTGCTTTAAATGCGATATACGGAAATATACAAATTGGTAGATTTATACTTTTTGACATATAGTATATAGAGAAATTTGGAACAATATAATTGATTTCTGTTAATTTTCTTACCAAAAATAAATGCAAAATAATTTTCGAAAAAGAATCAATATTTTATTAAAAGTTTAGCTAATTGAAATTTGTAGCAAAGAAAGTATTTGGCTACTATATTATACAAGATTTTGTACTACAATTTATTAATTTTATATTTGAAAAGTTCATTGTTATAAACGATATTAATCTTTACGAGTTTATATTCAATTTAATACATCGTTGATTTGGTTACTTTAATTACAATTAGTTTTGAAAGCTTTCAAAAATGTATATAGACTTAAAATTATCAAGAAAACGGAAATCGATAAAAAGATCAACGTATTTACTCTGCCTAGCAAAAAGAATAAAAAAGCATTTTAATAAATATACAATTATTAAAACGCTTACGATTTTATATCGTTTTTATTATAATTTCTCTGAAATTTAAAAAATATCCCTTTTAAATAACAAATACTTTATAGTAATTATGAATAATATTATAAAGCTTATATGGATTAAATATACTTCTAATAAATCCACAATTATAATTATACTAATACTTTTGGATTTGTTCAAATTGATTGAAATAAAGTTTAATGGCAAAATCGTTATAATACATACCAATAATAGTAAAGGCGAGTTTGAAACCGCTTTTCAAATGGAAATTTCGAAAAGAAGCATATAATTTGAGCCCTTTTCTTCAGGAAAGTATATTATAAACAACATCGCTGAAAAGAAAATACAGGATATAAATGCTGTATCAAAAAGTCTTTTAGTAAAGTTAGGAATGCTTTCGATTCAATAGGAAATTATAACGTTGTACACTATTTATTTGAAGAATTGATCTTTTACGAAAGCATTATCTTTTGAAGAAGCTAAAACGCTTTCGAAAGTTATAATGCTTTTTGAAGCCTATAACAATCGTTAATTAGATTTACGAAAACTAAAAGTATTTGAATATACAATATTCGCATATAATCCTCAATAATTAGAGCAAACTATAAAGAAGTTTGAATCAAAAGTATTAAAAAGAGAATATTTTTTTGTTGGTATAAAAAGAAACCAAATTTATAAGCTTTTTAATCTCTTTATCTTAAAAACGATAAAGATGGTAAATGTTGATTTTGATGAATATAGATTCCTATTAAAAAACGATTTAAATATATTAAATCATAAAGAAACTCCGATAAGATTAAAAGAAAAAGCAAATCAGATAGAAAATCATTCTACAAAAGAATAACGAAGTTAAAAAAGAACTTGCATTAATACGAAACGAGTAGGAGTTTTTATAAACTTAAATATTGATATAAAACGATTAAAAGCTTTTATAAATTTAAACGTTAAATCAAGATAATTAAGAGTTCTTATAGGTTTAGATTATAAAGATAAAAAGTCAAGTCTCTTTATGGATTCAAACAAAGATGATTCTATACAAAATCCTTGCTTAGAAAAGGCTTCTTTTACAATAGCTATAATTTATGGTTTGCAAATATAAGCTGGAATTAAAGAAGTTATAGAGAACGAAAAGAAGGTATAATAGAAATCTAATGTAGTATATTTGTATACAAATGCCAATATTAAAGCTATCGATTTGAAGAACGCTTTAGATTCGAACTTTAAAGTATGAATAAAAGCAATCAAAACAAAGTTGATTAGCTTGAAAAACAATAATACTTTTGAAATGATTAATAAATCTTTTTCGAGAAAAAAAAAACTTTTAAAATCTAAATAGGTTTTATGAAACAAACTTAATCAAAATAGCAAGTTAAAAAGAAGAAAAGCCAAATTAATGATTAAAGGATTTCTATAAAAGTATAAAATCGATTTTATAGAAATATTTACAAAAATTGCAAAATATTCTATATTGTAAGCTCTTCTTGTTAAAGCAACGAAAAAGGATTTAGAAATCGACAATATAAATGTTGATACAATGTTCTTAAATAAGGAATTGATTAATATTGAAATTTTGATAAAGATTTTACGATTCTTTGAAAAGGTATTTGCTTTGAACTTTATTAATAATTACTTTAAATTTAAGAAATTATTTTACGAATTAAAACAAGCTTTGAAAATATGATAATAAGCAATTAAATTGTTCTTTAAAAGCATAAGTTTATAAACTTTAATAGTAGATCTCAATTTATTTATTGGAAAAGAAATATATATTCTATTTTATATAAACGATTTGCTAATATTGAGATTACGATTCGCGATTAATATAATCAAAAAGATTATAGGTCGAAAATGGAAATGTAAAGATTTTGAATCGATACAAATCTTTTTAGAAATCTAAATCGAGCAAAACAAAGTTCAAAGATCTCTCAAAATATATTAAAGAATGTACATCAAAAAGCTTTTAAAACGGTTCAAAATTTACAATTCAACGTTTTGGAATCTTTTTCTTTTTGCTAGCATTATATTAAAACCAGTTACAATAGTAAAGTTATTTAACAAAAACGATAAAGCTTTATATTTACAAATTATTAAATTAGAGATTTATTTGATAAACGAAACAAAAAGCGATCTCGTATTTCCAATTGATCAGTTCGCAAAAGTGATGCATGCTTTTAAAAGAGAGCATTTAATCCTTGCAAATCATTTCCTGGAATTCCTCGATAGTATAATCAACGTTGATATAATTTACTCGAATCAATTACAATATCTACTACATTTCTACGATATTTTTATAAATACTATATAAAGCTCAAAAGCGAATTGAAAATCAATACAAAAAATGATTATTATTTGATACAAAAACACAATAATATAATCCTCAAATAAGCAAAAATCTACGGCACTTTGTATAATGGAAACTAAGATTATAGTTACAAATAAAAATGCAAAAGAGATTGTGTAGTTTGAAAAGCTAATTGTCGATTTAAAAGAACGAATCTTTTTAAAGCTATTTATATCTATATTATATTGCAACAACAAAAGCAATATTAATTAAATGCAAAAGAACAAATTCTATAATAAAACTAAGTATTGTAAAAGGGAAGAAGGTGAGGGGTAGAAACAATAATCAAAAACAACAAAAAGAATGGCCTTCTAAGAGAAAGCAATATAATAAAAAAAAAATAGAGGTTAGGGTTAGCTAAAACGGTTATGAACGATGAAGAAGGGAAGGATAATTAGGATAATCTAGATTATAATGGATATATATATAATTAAAAAAAAGAATAATAAAGGAAATAAAACTTAATAAACAAAATATAATATAATAATCTAAAATACAATGTGAAAAAAGTATAAATACTTTTTATAAAAGGCAAGATTATGTAAAAATATTAGATCCGAATAATCGAAACCATTTTGCAATTTTATATTCCTTCTTACTTTATTTGTTAATCGATTTCGATTAATTAAGGATAAAAACAAAAGAAAACTATAAAAACAAGTTTAACTAAATTTATATACTAATAAGTAAGCTAATACATTTATTTCGCTATACTAACAAAATGCTTCAACAAAATTCATTGATCTAATATTCTTCAATATCGATTACCAAACTTTACAAATTTGCAAAGTATCTTTTTGCAAATCTATTATATCTCGAATTTATTATTTCGATTTCAAACATTTTAAGAATTTATAATTATTTGTTTCGTATAGTAAACAATTCCTTTAATATGCGAAACGGTTTTGATTTACAAATAGATCATTGTAATGAAATCTCTTTTTCAATATATTGTTTTTTCTTTAAAAATCCTAAATCTTTATTATCTTCAAAAGATTCGTTTTGAGAATTATAAATGTTAAGGTTTAAGAAGCGCAAACGATTAAATTTTTGACTATTAAAGATAAAATAGGAAAAAACAATGAATTCTTTACTTATAAAAAAGTTGATACTTAGTTTTGATATATAAATTACTATTAAACAATCAAAAAATGAATATTTTCTATATATTCTTTTTCGTTTTTTTATTTTTTTAAAAGTTTATGTAAAAAAGGCTAAAATATTCTTTTTCGATTTTTTATACTACAAATTGAATTGCTTTTTTAGTTTCTATAACAATTTCAAAATGCTTTTTTTTATCAATGTATTATCTCAAAACAAAATTCTTATAAGTGCTTGTTCAACAAGATATACAAAAAGTATACGAACATTTATCGAAAAGTTAAATATTACAAATCTTTCTTTTTTCAATACATTTTTATTAAAGATTGGTACTAAGTTATAGTGTAATTTAAATATCGTTGAATATAATATATTATTTTCAAGAAAAAGCAAAAGTTGATTATTATCGTTATATATTATAATTATATAAAGGATTACAGAAGTATATAAAAGTTTAATGCTTATAGCAATTATACTAATCTTAACAATTGCTTTTGAAGTTAATATATTTACTGGATTTGTAATAACTTTCTAATTCAATTCCGCATTTTTTCTTATAGCTTTGTAATCCTTGAAATTAGTTTTAAATAATAATGATTGTTATTCTTTAATATCAAACAATAAAGCTTTAAGGAAAGCTTTAATTAATTTAATCAATTAAAAAGTATTAACTTTTTTTATTAGAATAGAAAAAGAATAGGTTTAATATTCGATTTTATAATCGTTGTAAAAAACAAAGAATATAACTACGCTATATAGATTACATTTTTTTTTCGAATCAAAAATGTTCAAAGTATTGTTATATGTAAACAAATAATTAAAATTTCCAATTGAAGTATACTCTATTATAGAGAAAGGAATTATTAATAAACGATACTTTTTATTAAATCTTTAGAAAATCGCTTTTCGTTAAAAAACTAAATTAGTATATACAATTTGTTATATTGAAGAGAAATAAGTTGTATATAAAAAGCTATAATCTTTTCCCTTTTAGCGATAATAATATTAATACATTTTGATCAAAGATCGAATATCATTTTTAATCAAATTATCAAAAATGTTTGATATCGAAATCGAGATCCAAGCAAATCTTATTAATAACAACATTTTGTAAATATTCAAACGTATAAAAAGATCTATTTTATTAGAAAAAAGCTTTTGAAAAACCAATAAACCAAAAGTTTATTGATATCGAGCTTTTTTTGTAATAGTATAAAGTTTAAATTAACTATAAAACTTTCCAAAAACATGCATTTTGTTGATTATATTTTTCTTTGTACAAACTTTCGTTAACTTATTATTTAACTCTTTCATTTTGTAACGAATAGTTTTCAAATCGAAAATATTTGTTAATTGTTGAATATAATATAAACATATATTTGGCGGATAATAAACAATTAGTTTAACTATTTGATACTATCCGATTTATTTGGCAATATATTCTTTTAATAAAGCTTAAAACTATATAAGATTGCTATCGATAATTACAAAGAAACATTTGTATATTTTAAGAGTAATATATTTATCAATTTTTTAATATTCAATAATATAATTGCTAAATCTAATAAAAGTTCGATGATAAACTATTATAATATCCATTAAGCTTGCTTTGCGATTAGTTTTTTTGATTGAAATATTAATGCTTAAATGTTTTTAAACTATTATATTGTGATCTATTAATTTAGTAGAAATATCCAAATTTATATTTTCAATTTCGAATATAAGTATAGATCGAGAAAGTGTTTTTAATCGGTATTATTCATTATTAGCATTTAATAAACTATATTTATTGTAAAGAAAATCTAAATTTTTAGCTTTCTTATTAGTTTATTTCATTTTAGTCTTTTTCTTCGATATAATCAAAACTATTTTCTTGAATTCAAAAAATATAATTTATCGATTAATGCAATATTCTTATCTTTATACTTTTAATAATTAATGTATTAGTTTACTATTGATATTGTCGATTGTATTTGTTGATCCGAAAGTCCTAGTAATAGTATATAAATCTTCAACAAACCGAGAACCCTATTTGAAGATGAGCAATAAAGCTAAAGGTTTGCCAATAGGAAATCTTGTTTAATGGTTTATAATATTGCTTAAGTATCTTTTACATTTGTATTAAATATTCTTTACTTTTTTGATAGCAACCATATTGTTCTTCAAATAATCTTTTTGAGAGATATTAATAACAAGCTATACTTTATCTTAAACTATATTGATTATCGATTTATTTATAACTTTTTTAAACTTATATTGTAAAGTTAATATAAAATGATTGAAAAAAATATACGCGCTATATTGCAATTCAACAAGTCGATTTTTGTACTATTCCAAAATTTGCGAAAAATGATTGAATTTTTCTATATGCTATACTTTAGCAATGGTTAAAAGGGTTGCAAATCGTTGATCGACTTTATTATGTTTAATCTTTTTAATTAACGAAGATTTTGGTTTATTTATTGTAAAAAACAAAAGGTATAACAAAAGTAAGAAATTATAATATTAAAAAGCAAAAGGATATAGAAAATCTAGTATAAAAACGTAAAGAATCGTTGTAAAGAAAATAAGATTTATAAATATAAAAAAGGCTGAAGAATTAATAGATTAATAGAAAAAACAATTATTTAAAAACAAAAGAATTAATATCGAAGTTAAAGAATTGTAAAGTTGGTAATACAAAAAGATATAAAGATTGAAGTATGGTATATAAAAAAGATTATTGTTATTGAAGAAAAGGATTAAAATAAAAAGGAAAAAAAGATATTGATATAATAAAAAAATAAATTAAACGAAAGCAATATATAATATAAATAATTAACAAAGAAAAACAAATGATTTAATATAAACAAAAGGAAATAAAAATCATTTTATTAGCGGGGTAATTGCTTTATTTACTAATGAATAATATTGTTTTTAATGATAAATGATTTATTTATTTGAAGTAAAGTAACAAATTATAAATGGTTTCGAATAATAACTTTGAAGGATTTGGTTAATCCATTAAATGATAATATCGAAGATTTGATCAATTTATCGAACAACAATATAGGTTGATATCCTTGATAAAGTTGAACTTTAAAATTGAGGCTTTGTATCAAATTCGGGGAGTTTAAAATTTTATTTATGCAGGTTTTGATTTGCGAAAGGGGATTTCAATAGCCAGATTAAATTGGCGAAGCAATTAATTTTTTTCAGATATCGAATTATCGTTTATTAACTAATCTATACTTTTTAAAGTTTATCCAATAAATCTTTTAGATAAAGGAATTAAAGTTTCCAAAGGATTTTTAATCTTCAAATCGTTATTTTCAATTTTGTTCAACTTTATCGAAATAATTATATTGTTATATTAAATAAACTTTTTGAATCTATTGCTTACATAAATTCTATATAAACAAATTCCATTCAACTTTTTTAAGATATAAATGCCTTTGTTTATATTTGTTTTTGCTATTTAATAAAATCCAAATTATTGATATATAAATTTCTGTTCTTTTGATATATTGATCTTGTTTAATAGATCATTATATAGAACTATATCGCTTTGTTTGATATTCTTTTTTGTTGTATTGTAATTTTTGTTAAAGCGTTTTTTTTTATCGAGTTGATAATATTTTTTATATAATGCAACTTTTTGAACATTTTCATTCTTTATCTCAAATTGGTGCATACAAACAACTAATAAATCGGATCTTATCTTTATAATATCCTAGTTTAAAACTCTTCACATACAATATTTGGTTTCGATTAATAGAACAAAATATCAACTATAAATTATATAGAAAAAAATAAAATTAGTAAACTTATAAATAGTAATTCTATCAATCATCAAAATAGTATTCAAATGCTAAAATCATTTTTTTTTCTTTTTTGTTACTTTAATTAAACCATTCTTTAATAATTAATATTCATATTTCATTACTTTATTTGCTTTCGAATTGTATATTAAAATCTAGACCTTATTGATTCCGTATTTTGCTGCAAAATATTCCATATAATCTTTGTTCTTAAGCTTTCCATTTATAACAACTTTTCTAAATATATTATATCGATAAACAATATTCTAAAAAAACAACGCGATATTCTTTAAATTGATAATATGCAAAAGCTTTACTTCGATTTATTTAAAAAGATTATTACATAGAATCATCAAATATTTATAGTTGTTATCAACAAATATATAAATAATATTTAAATCGCATTTGGTTTAATATATATTGATCCAAATCGAATATAACAATTTTTCTTTGAAATTTGATTTGCGAAATTAACAATTAGAATAAGTTTTAATAAACGCTTTAACTTTTTGAAATATATTTGTTTAATAATATAGTTGATAAACTTTGTTGAATATGCTTTCCACTCTTTTGTAATTATATATATTATACAAATAAAAGATCAATTTTAGGCGTTTATTTTTGTTATTGATGATTTGTTGATAAAGTACATTTTTTGATCCATTTTTGAATAAATATCTATCCCGCATATTGAATCCCAAAGCTCTTTTCTTAAACTTTCCAAAGTTTGATATCGTTATATTTGTTGATTTTTGTAAAATTGACAAATAAAAAACGATTTTCCGATTATCTTTCGAATACTTGTTGTGTAATACAATACTTTGCGAATTTGTAAAGTTTTGTAAATTACTTATTGTTATAATATTATTGAGCTTTTTGGCGATCCAATTATTAATATCCATTTTATTTTTAAAAGGGTTAAAAGAATTTCAAAGTTGTTTTAATAATCCATTAATAATAGTATATAATACTTCTTTGATATATCGAACTTTAAAGTCGAACAATCGAATTCAAATAATCTATTTTATAACCAAAGCTTTAGGTAAATTAATAACAATACAATTAAATTGTATAATCAAAATTTTAGTATTAATCTCGAGAATGAAATGTATATTATAAAAATCAAATCTAAACTTTTGTAAGGCTTTTAGAATATTACAACATTCTCTTTTAATTGTATTGTAGTTTCTTTTAACAATATTTTATATTTCATTTTCAAAACAAGTTACTATTCTTTTTCTATTAAGCATTTGATTTAAATAAACGCCCCATCCCTCAAAACTAGCGTTAACATTACAAATAATATTACCAACCTTTTTCGGATTATTGTATTGCAAAGATATAAAAACAAGAGCGTAAATTAAAATATACTTTAAAGAATCCATAGCAAATTGTTTTAGCTTTATTCAAATAAACTTTACGTTTTTCTTTAACAATCGATATAAAGGATTTGTTTTCTTAGCGAAATTTTTTACTCAAATCCGAAAGAAAATATAAACTTTAAAAAACATTCGAATATTATACTTATTGAATAATATAAACCAATCGATAATCTTTTGGATTTTTGTATTTGCAAGAGTTTGTTTATTAATGCTATAAACGTAATCAATAATCTGGATTTCATTTATATACTATTTTGATTTAATTCTAATTAAATAATTTGCTTTTTCTAATTGTTCAAACGTTTTATTAATAAATTGAATATATTTAAGAACAAAACGTTTAACTTCATCTTCGATTTTCTCTATATTATAATTATTCAATAAACCCTTAATCCCAATATCATTTAGAAAAAGCAATGTTATAATTAACAAAAGATTGCTTAAGATTTCCAAAACAATTTTACAAAACTAAACCATTAAATTTGTTGCTTTTTGTAGAAAAGTTGTTTATTGTAATAAATTAAACGAAATTTGAAATATAGTTATATTTTTATTCTTTTTTGTTAAAGGAATTTAATTATAACTAGAAAAAAAATCGATCAAAAAAACAATTATATATTTTACAAAATTTTCAACAAAAGTATTTGCATTAAATGGAAGATTAGTATCCCGGATTATGATTTTGTTCAATTCGATAATAACATTAATGATTTTATAAATGCCAAAAGTTTTTTTTTTAACCAAAAACTATAGGTTTCTATATAGCTCTTTGCAATATTCGAATATTCCTTAATCAATACAATCTTGAAACATTTTAAAGATTATCTATACTAAAACTTTTGAAATCGGGAAATCTATTGTTTACTATGCTATATACAGAATTATATTAATCTTTTAGAAAAACGCAATATCAAATTGTACCTTACTAATATAAATCTAATCAAATATTAAAACATTTTCGTAATTCAAAAAATACGATAGTAATAGATTTTTTTTTTGTTCAATAAGTATATCTTTATGCTTAATTTCTTTTATATGTTTAAAAATTAATTAGTATTTTTTAGGTTTATTATTAAATTTTAGTATCAAATATTTTTTCTATTTGTTAGTAGGTTTTTGATAAAAAAATATTTTCTTGTAACATTTAAACCAATTTACCAATTTTTCGGGATTTTCTTTATTTATATTTGTAGGAACATTAAATAATTGAATTTTGTTGGTTTTGTTTTTGTACAAAGTATTAATAAAAAATGAAAGATTTTTTCGGAAATCCTTTATTAATACTTTAATTATTAAATATATAGATTATACAATAATTTGATGATATTTATAGATAAACTTATTATTATTTTCGAAAGCAACCAAATATTCAATATATTCTGGTTTATTAGTATATAAATCTTACGGATTTGGAAATAGAATATAATCTTCGATTAGTTTTAGATAAATCAATATTTCTTTCAACCATTCTCGAAGTTCTGGGTTTAACAATTTGTAATACTTATTAAATACTATTTACTTTTCCAAAAGTTCTATTTCTTGAAGAGGATTTAATATAAAATTATTAATACATTACTTGTTGAATATATTGAAATCTAGTTTTCCTTACTAATATCGAAGAAATATCTATTATAGGTTATTTGCAATACTTATTTGCTACATTAAACATTTATATAATATTCATTATCGTTATTGATAATCGCAATATATTATAAATCATACTAGTAATTAAATGTAATTTTATTAGCAATAAACTATAATATATCTAATAAAAGCTTATTTTAAGCATTTTTTATAATGTAGATATTAATTATATTTATAATACTACCCAAAGAAACTTTGATATTCCTATAAATGTTTATAAGTTTCGATTTAATTATGTTTATACTAATAATATTTATATTTATTGAGTTTATCGAGAGATTTAATATTATATATAGTTTATTATTCATTATATTGATAATAAAACCATTATTGGGGATGATTTCGATTGAGCTTTGGTTATTCAATAGAATTTTAATTATTAATAATTTTTTATAATCCCGATCCATTTTCGAAATGTATACAATTTAATTGTACATTTCTCTCTAATAGTTTAACAAAGCAGCAGAAACTATATTTATTTATATCAAAAGGTTGTATTCAAATATATTACAATAATTAATTTATACTTTAACAAACTTTCGATTTTGAGTTATAGCAATATAAGATTCTAAAATAACAAATAACATATTATTAATAGTTTCGAAAAGTTTTAATATTAATACTTTGGATTTTAATGAATTATTAATCTTAATCGATTATTTTTTTTCAAAATTCAAATATTGTTTTAAACAAAAAGTTGATAGAAATAGAAACTTTAGTTTTAAAAATCAAATGTTTAATTTGCTCAATTATATTATAATTATTGATTATAACCGAAAGAATAAATTTTCTTTTTAACTTTCTAGAAACAACTTTTTCAATAACAATTAGCAAATTTATTTTTGTAGAGTTTTGATTATTCGAAAATGTATCATTTATTGTAGAATTTGAAGTATTAAATAAAAAAAACTCAATCGCTTAAGTTTTCGCAAAAGTAAAAATAACAAATTTTGAAACCATATTTTCGAGTTTTCGCTTTAAAATAGAAATGATTTTTTTTGCTTTATTTTTGCTAATATATTGTTCAAATTGCAAAGTAGTAGATTTAGATTGAGTAACAATGTTAATATATTCCAGAATAAAGCTATCTAAACGAAAAATAAAAAATGCAATCGAATTGATATTGTTAAAAAAATAAACATTATTATCAACAATTTTAATAATATTAATATATTCAATCGACTTTGAATTTGAATTATTCTTTTTGTTCTATTTATTCATTTTTATATTAGTTGATACAAAACATGCTAAAGGATTTATATTCTTGTTGTAAAAGATTTGAAATGGTTTTGTTTGATTTTGATTCTTTTTTTAATATATAATATCGAACTTATCAAAAATGATTTATCTTTTTATATAATACTTTTTGAAAACTGAACAATCTTTTTTTATAATATAGTTTTTGTTTCTAAGTTATATATTCTAACAATAAAAGCAAAACTTGTTATAAATTGTATTAATCTTCGCTGCTTTATCATTATTAAAAACTTCAACAAAACTGGAAAAAGCTATAAATTTTCTTGCAATGATAGGTTTAATTAAGGATATAATGTTTTTAATAATAAACATTTTGAATACCTTGATTAGCGAATTTATCTTATTATTATAATCCTTAGAAAATATAGACTTTTTCTTTTTAAGTTTTTCTACAACCTTTATAATAGTATCAACTATCTCAATATTAATCTTTTTCAACCAAACTTTCTTTTCAAAGTCTTTATTATAATCTAATAAATTCATATACTTTATATAGACTATATAGATCAAAGTTTAAATCAAAGTATAATGTTTCTTCAATAGATTACTAATTTTGTTGATGAACTTTAATTTCAATCGAATACTTAAGCTTTTTAAGAACAAAAAAGCAATGGTTTTAATAATAATCTTTTTCTTCGCTATAAGCCAAATTATAATAAAGTTATAATTTCGGCTATAAATCAATATATTTTCAGGATTATATTTTTCTTTTGCATTGTATTTAAATATCAAAGCTTGTAAATAGTTTTGGTTATATTTTAATCGAAAAGTGTTTTGTATAGTATATTTCGTTAGAAAAGCAAGTTTGAAGATTTTTTTTCAATTCCAATCAAATGATTTGTATTTATTCATAACTTTTATATCGAGTTGAAAATTATATTTTATTTGCTTAAGAATTCGATAACGAAACTTTTTTTTAGTTATATTGTATTTTTGTTTGAAATCTTTTATAGCTTTATACTACTCTGTTACATTAGTACTATCGAATTATAATATTCCTTTCTTCTTCGCGAATAGTAAACTTTTTTTGTTGAATTTTACAAAAACCTTGATAAATTCTTTAACATTATTTTTGTTAAGTATAAAAGCATTTTCATTTTGTTTAAAGTCTTTCTTAAAATCGAACCTAACTTTAGAAAAAACAATGATTTCAAGCTTTGCTTTTACAGATTGTTTACCTTTGGTATTATAGCGTTTGCTTTTACAAAGCTTCGATTTGCCAAAAAGGTTAGATTGTTTATTGTTGATAAACCTATTAATCTTTTCGACTTTAGGATTTTTGAAGGCCATTGTATCGAATATAAATGCACTAAAACCATTAATAGGTTTAGAAAATATAATTGATCAACAAAGTATCGTAACTTAAACAATTAAATTGTGTAAAGTGTAAGTGTAATATAATTGAAATATAAATTTTTTAGTAATATAAATAAAATAATAAAGAAATGATAAGAATAATATAAACAAAGGGAAAACAAATCCTTGGTAATAAGTAAAGGATTTTGATAGCGATAAAATCCCTGTCCATTTTGGCGTTAATACTTTACAAATTCGCAAAGTATCGTTATACGTATCTATTAACGTTAAAGTATAGTATATCGATTGCAATTTGGTTTATATAAATCAATCAAAACAATGTTAAATTAATCAAATAGATAATCAAAATATATTTAGATTCTTTTTAAAGGCTTAATATTTGCTATATTTAAATCTAAAATAAAATTTTCACGATCGTATCGAAATTCATTGTTGTTTATTGTTTTACAAAGTCCATTTACTTTATATACTAATTCTTAGCGTTTTAATTATAAGTATTTAATCGAATCAAAATACAACCAAACCGATTTAATAGTTATTTAAAGTTTCAACAGGTTGTACTCTTTCTTCTTCAATTTAATTTTCAAACTTAAAAATGCAAAACTATTAAATAGCTTTCCAATATTAGTAACAAAAGCTATATAAACAATATATATTAAATTTTTCGGGTTATAAATTGTAAAATAGATTTGGTATATAATTTATAAACCAAGTTATCGAATAAAGAAAACTATTGTTTTTAGTAGTAATTATTAATCCTATAATTATTTTATATTGTTGTTCGATTTGTAATATAAACATTATCAAATCTTATCTTTATCGTTGTTACATCTAAATGATCGATATCGAACGAAAATATAGTTATTTACGATTTGGGTTCCTTCTCTTTAAAATATAATCTATTTTGTTATCTTTGTTTTCTTTTTATTTTTATCGAAGAATGCAATTCTATACTATTATTGTTTATAATTTCTTTATTAACTTTTCTAATATTTTGGATTCTCTACAAAATATTTCGGTATATCGAAAAGAACTTAAAGTTGTATATTGCTTTTATAAATAATTAACTTTAAATAAATCTTTGTTTTTGTATAAATTACTAATGTAAAAGGGAAAAAGATAAGGGGTAGAAACAATAACCAAAAATAATAAAAAGAATGGTTTTCTAGAAAAAAGTAATACAATAAAAGAGGAGTAAAGACTAAGGTTAGCTAAAACGATCATGAACAATAAAGGAAGGAAAGACAATCAGGATAATCTAGGTTATAATGAACATATACACAATCAAGAAAAGGAGTGGTAAAGGAGATAAAACTTAGTAAACAAAACATAACATAATGATCTAAGATATAATATAAAAGGAGTATAAATATTCCTTATAAAAAGCGAGGTTACGTAAAGGTATTAGATCCAAATGGTCGGAGTTATTCTGTAATCTCATAGTATATTAATATACAATAGCATTTTATATAAAAGAATATAATCGAAAACAAAAGATTACAAATAGTATAGATTTCTAATTTTGAATAAAAAGCTAATATTTTAATTGTTGAGTTCACACTATAGGCTTACGGTTGTGTTGAGCACAAAATGTATAGTATGAAAAGTATTGTATTGAATTAAAATGTATATCCTTTTTCTTTCGTACAAAGGAAAAAAAGTATATCTAATTATAAAGGAAATTGTGCATTAACTTATTTCCTGCTCTTTTGCTCAAAATGGAAAAAAGGGGTGAAAACTTTTCTAATATATAACAGATATTTTATATTTTCTTTGTATGTATTATATAATGTTTACGGTATTGCTTGATATATGTTAAGATCCTATTCATATATTCCGATATTGGATTTTTTTTTTTTTTGTATAAAGTGTATTATATAATACTATATAATATAGAGTAATCATATTATATAAAAAAACCTGATATCGGGAATGTAAATATTCATTGTTATTCTATTACTTAATTATCACTTTGCTTCTTTTTATTTTTATAATCTTTCAAATTATCCTTTTTTCTTTCTTTCCTTCTTTATTTTTTATAATCTTTTTGTTCAACCCAAACAATAAATTATTCCTTGTACTAAAGTGTATTAGTTTTGTATAAAGTTTAATTAATTATAGAAATAATACGAAAACAATCAAAAACAAACAAAACAATTGTACAAATAATAAAAAGAGATCAAAAATGTGAATTGTACAATTTCAAACAAATCTATACTTTGAATTTCAGTTTTGATATATGTTTTGTACGATAAAGCTTTTAACTTTGTTTAATATCAATAAGTTTAAGTTTTTTAGGATGTTATTATTAATTAGATGAATAATAATCATTTGTATATTATATTATCAATTAATAACAATATTTTGCGTTTCTTGATTTATAATAATGTTCAATGTACAATCTTGGCGCTTTTTGATATCAATCGTATAATGGTTTTTGATTATATTTCTTTTAAACAAGTTTTAATTTGTTGTATATTGTATATAAATGTTTTTCTTATTCAATGTTTTGGGATAATTGTATAAGGATATTGTATATTTTATTAATACTATAAATGTATTTTATTTCTGAAGTATTGTAGGATAATAAGCTATTTTGGTAACGTTTGCGAAAATTGTAAATAACGCAATTATGAAAAGAAATGCTTTATATTATTTGGTGATATTGAAATGGAAATTGCGGATAAAGATTGGTTCTGGGAGTTGTTAAACGATAATAGTGAAAATAAGGCTACTATGGTTTATATAATCGATAATAGCAAAGTGAAAAAAAGTATTGGTTTTGTGAATGAGTTTTTTATGATTGAATAAGCTTTTATTATACAATATGTTTTTCAAAGGAATTTTAAAATGTTTTTGGATGTTTTTTTTCTTGTTTTTATAAAATAAAATAGAATGAAATAGAATGAAATGAAATAAAATGAAAATTATCTTTTCGTTGTATAATACAAAGAAAAGTATAAATAAGTAATAATATATATAAATGAAATGATAAATAAATATTGAATAGTTTTTATAGTATATTATAATATACAATGTTGTAATTGTTTAATGTATTAAAGGAATATAAAAAAGGGATATAAAATGGAATAGAAAAATCCTGGGAAAACTTAAAAAAACAAAGGAAAAACAATTTGTACAAAGGCATATAGCCCTCGTTTATCGATCTTTATGATCAATCTATTCCTCAATTTGTATATCCAATTTGTTGATATTTATAAGCTTCTTCAAAGATTTATTAGGATTCGCTTTTGTTATTGCATTAACCGGATTATTATTTTTATTTATTTATCGAATTTTTATAAGCTTTTTTCGTTTGTATAATTACTTTAAAGCTATAATATTGATCATTAGCCTTTTCTCTTTGGTTATCCCTAACTTGATTAAACATTTATACAAAGAGTAAGAATCGATATATACAACAATAGATATATTGAGCAAGTTAAACTACTTTGTAATTATATCCATTATTGTACGAAATGCGATGCTAATATCGATACCGGCTATTATGTTATATACTTTAAATGCTAATACACTTCTTATTACTCATTTGCTTTTCGTATTAGCGTAATGGATAATATTGCTATTCAATTTGAAAGAACCTAATTTCATCGAAGATTCATTGTTTAATATAATAATATAATCTATTTGATTAATTAAATCTTTATTATTAGCGAATAATTTATTAACAAAAATGAAGAACTTCGTTTTCAACAAATCCAAAAAAATATATTGTAATCCGCGATCGATATTCTTTTTTTATTATTTTAAACGTTTATTCAATGTATTAATCTCTTTATTCAAAGGATATTGATGTTGAATAGCGATAGATATATTATACAATGTTTCGGGTTAGTATATAGTTGTAATATATATACCTTTTGCTTTTTGTTTTCGATAACGATTATCTTGATTTATTGATTTTTTCATTAGCTTCAACTTTTTCTTTTAAGCTTTTTAAACAAGTATAATATTCTTTTTGTTTTGTTGTATAATATATTCATTAAATATTAAAAAAAATGCGTTCAAAATCTTTTTGGTTGGTTTGATTAATAGTTTGGCTTTCTTCAATTCCATGTTTTCTTTTTGTATAAATTCAACCAAAGCAAGGATTAAACTATTATCGATTTGCATTTCTACAATGCTAAATTTTATACTTTAAGATATTAACAAATATAGATTATACAATGAAGTATTTATATTCAATTTCTCTTAATAATATTTCCAATAAATTACTCATTAATAAATGCCAACTTTCAATATATTGTATAATGGTTTCTTAATGATTATGATTATATTAGGTTTATATTTATTTTTAAACTTTTTTGGTAAGTTAATTAGAATTGTATAATTGAATATAATATTTGATTGTATATATACTTAAATGATATCCTGGATCTATAGATTCATTTCTATCTTTTTTAAGAATAAAGCTAATATTATAATGAATCTTTAATTTAAATATTAAATTGTTGAAGATTATATTAGAATAGTTTATTTATTATTATTATTGTACATTTAAATAATTAATTGTAACTTCTTGTATAAAGTATTTATAGTTTTCCTTTTCAATTCATTTATCAATTTAAAGTTGAAGATATAACCAATATAAATATTAGGATTGTATTGTACAAATTCGAATATATCTTTTACAATTAATAAATCGATTTCTTTGGTTTAGGCTTTTTCAAATGATTATCTATCTATTGTAATAATTCCAATTGTACAAAATTGAATTACTAATTTGTAATTATTCTATTTCTTTTTTATTATATAGATTTCAATAAAGGCTTGGCTATTTTGTATAAAAGCAAATATTTCTATAATAAATATTTTAGTTTATTAACCTTTTCGAATTGTTGCTTTTGTTTGTTGAAATTGTAGAATAATCTTTTATTTTTGTGGTTTATTATTACTTTTGGTTTTTTTGTTTAAAGGAGTATAGAATAGTTTAATAATAATGCATCGAAAATCTATTAGTTCGTTTAGCATTTCGATTATATATATATAACCATTAGTTATCAACAATATATATGATCCTGTTTATTCTTTCTTTTCTTTCTATATTTAAACTTATAATTACAATAAAAGGTTTAGAGTTTTGTACAAATCTAATCTATTTCGCTTAGTTAATGCTTTTTGCGTTATTCTTTTGGCTTGAAGATTACAAATCTGTTTTATTGTCGATTGAATTGTTTTGGCCTATTTAATTATTCTTGAAATAAGGGTATTGTACAAAGTAACTTTTGAGTAAACATTGAATATTAACAATATAAAAATTAATCTTTAAGGATTTGCTATATTGTTTATAGCCTTTATTGCCATTTGTAATAATGATTTTTTATTAATTCTTTCGTTTTTTAATTCGTTAATAAGGATTTTATAAGCTTTTTATACAAAAGCATAGAATCTTTCGATTTTCTCAATATTATAATATGCTTTTATTGGTACTTCTTTAATTTCGATTAACATTATCCGAGTATTTTATCGGAACTTCTTTGAAGAAAAATTAATGTCAATATTATGAATAAAATAATTTGAAGAACCCAAATATATATCGATTCAATATTTTCGTATTGCGTCCTATACAATCTTTGCTAATATATCTTTCAAAAATATTGTTGCGTTGTACGATATCGCTTCGTTCATAAAATGAATAATTAGCTTTTTTTCAATATAGAAAACGTTCAGAATTACCGAATAATTAAATTTAATATTATCCTTTAATATAAACCTAAATTGGCCGGATAATTTTGTATACAATTGATAATGCTTGCAATACTTGTACAACTTTTCGATTATTTGATTGTTTATATTATGCTTTACACAATTCAATATTTATTCCAATCTTTATATAAATGAATATCCAAAGCGTTAATGGATTTGTTTCAACTTTGTTTTAATTAAATGATTGTAAAAGATTATATAATTCTTTTTTTCTAATAACATTTATAAATAACCCCATTTCCGAATAATAGAGATCAAAATGTTATTCTGTATAAGAACGTTTTGTATATTATTTAAATATATCTTTATATTGTTTATATCTTTAATACAAAGCAAAAATGGTATATTAATAGAAACAATAAAGAATCGAATTTTACTAATTGGAGTTAAAACAATAATTATACTTTCGGATTGTATAAATTCTTTTCCAAATCTTATTTAATGATTTAAATCTTTTGTATAATTAATCTTTATAAGAATATTTGTATATATTAAAACTTCAATCTGGAACTTTCCAGTTGTTGAAACTTTTAATGCTTTAGTATTAAATATAATGCTTTAGAAAATGCTTTTATTGTATTTTCTATTTAATGAAAAGACTTTTTCAATATTGTTGAATAATCTAAATAACTTATTCGATTTAATAAACGAATAGAGATATACATTATTGTTCAATATTATGGCAATATTCACATTATTGATATTTTTAGCCTTTATAAAAAATGTATCGATTATACTTTTTTTTGTCGAAGGCTTCTTCTTATTGTATTTCAGATTGTATTATTCGATTTTCTTTGAATTCAATTCTTTGGGTTCGATTTGAAAATGATCGAATTGTTTATGAATTATATTGTATTCTAAAATATATTGATTATACAATTTTCTTTGTTTATATAATGAATAATCTCGAATTTAATAGCCGTTTTTATTGCAAATAAAGTATATTTTTGTTTATTCAAAGCTTTTGTTATTATCGCTTTATCCTTTTCCATACAATTTGCTTTGAAAAGAATCTATGGATAGTTATCTTAATTGATCAAAAAAATCTTTTCGTTCGAAAGACATCTATTTATTAAACGTTTGGCCGCGATAGTTGTAATAATTTCCTTTTCCTTTGTTTATTTTATTGTTATATATACAATCTATTCAAAACTATTGAAATTCCGATTCTTTTTTATATTGTTCATTTTCTTGCAAATATATTGATAATATTAAATTCTACGCTTATATAGCAAATGCTATAACGTTTCTTAGCTTTATACAAAAACCTTTGTACAAAATAGTAAGTTATAATAATGTTGCAAAGCATTTTTATATATCCTAACAAACGTTAAAGATTTGATTTCGCAAATTTATTTCTATTTAATAATCGTTGATAAAACTATATTGCAATGTATACAAATCAATAAATAACTATTCCAAATTCTTTAGCAAAAATTTCTTTAAATACTTTTGTATAATACTTATTAAAATGGTTAATCATCATTCGATTAAATATTTTTAATAATGTTCTTTTGTTTCGAAATATATTTATATAAATATAACTATATTGTTGAATTCAAAGCTTTATTCTAATATTTTATCGAAATAGAAATCTAGCGCTCGATTTTTCAATATAATGAAAAATGTTAAATAATATTCCTTTTGTACAAAACCAACTTTTGTATAATAATCGAAAAAGATTTGCAATTTTATATTTAAAAAATTATATTCTTTTTCTTTATATTTCTGCTTATCATTTCTATATATTTTCATTATATTGAACAAAACTTTGATGTTTGTAGCAATATTGTATAATATTTTTTTTCGCATAATATAATTCTAATTGTTATATGATTTAATTGTCGAGGTTGTTATATTATAATCTATATTGAAGTATAAGAATAATCGCTTTTTGTTCGATATATATAATACGAATTATATAGATGAATATCAATAGTTTTCGAATATTGTATATTTATTGTTTATCTTTTGTTGTATAGGGTATTCAATTGTAAGTTCGATTTATTTAAGTTGAAGATCTAATATATTTTGGTCCGAGTTTTATCGATTAAATAGTTTTGATTCAAATTATATCGAGGATTTATTGTATAATAGATCCATTACTTCGCTTAATATAGAAAAATCTTTAGGATTGATTTATTGGTATTTGTTTCTTTTTTGTTCCATTTCATTGTTTTATTCGGCTTTTGGATTTTTTGTTACTATTTAAGCTAATCTAATAAAGAATTTATATCGAACGATTGGTTTGTTTATTTTCATTTTATATTGTACAAAGTATAATCGATATAGTTTTAGATAAGCTTTATTTGCTGTACAAAAGTAGTTGGCAATCTAATCGATAAAAACTTCTTGGAATTTTTCTTAAAATGCTGTTCTAGTATATTGTTGATATTAACAATTAAGGATTTATATTGTAATATATATATTAATTTTAGTTTTTACAAATTGTTTTTGAATTGTTAAATCGAAAAATTATCCCTATTCTTCGATATTGTACAATATATTATTGGGTATAGGAAATATAGTATCGCAATATTGTAATGGATTGCAATTGATTTGAGTTTTATAAGATCGATAATGTAGCTTTTTTATACAAGCTAATTAATTGAAATGTGTAATGAATATAAATAAGATTTCTTAAAGCATTTATACAAATTGTAATTAATATATATTCGTACAATATTCGTTCAAACCTTGGATCAAGATTTGTTTGCAAATATTGATTTATAGTACAATTTCTAAAAATAGTACAAAGTATCTTTTGATAGTATTTTGCATAAAGATATTATATGTATTAGATAAATATTCTTCGTTTATCTTTCGATTTTGTTTTTTTTAAATATTATATTTAGTTGTTTTATAATTGAAATGTAATTTCAATCATTGATTAATATTGGGTTTATATTATAAGCTTACAATTATATTGAGTACAAAATATATAATATAAAAAATATTGTATTGAATTAAAATATATATCTTTTTTTCTTTGTACAAAAGAAAAAGGGTATATCTAACTATAAAGGAAATTATATATTAATTCATTTCTTGCTTTTTTGTTCAAAATGAAAAAAGGGAATGAAAACTCTTCTAGTGTATAATAGATATTTCATATCTTCCTTACATGTATCGTACAATGCCTACGGCATTGCCCGATACATGTCAGGATCCTATTCACGTGTTCCGACATTAACAAAACAATTAATCTACCCTGGATTTTTGATCTATAGCAAAAAGTTTGATTTTGATTTCGAAAAGCGTTAAAGAAGCTTTTGTATTACAATATAGTATAGCTATAAAGTATTGAACTTTCAAAAAAAAATATAAACATTGCAATAATAATAGATCGTTATCGCGAAAATTAATAAGGTTTTGGGATATATATATAACGCTAAGAAATCGAAAATAGTGAAAGAAATAATTGTTTTTATAGAGTATTCAATTGTATAGATTTTTGGGTTTGGAATGGATCAATCAAAATGCGTTTTAAGCTTATATAGAGGTTTAAAAGATATAAGATCATTAATATTAAAAAGCATTTCAAAAAGCCTTTAAAAACGTTTTTTAAAAAGCCTTTTTCTTTATATGATTTTGATGATCGAATTCGACCATAAAAGGGCTGTTGTAATCATGTGTAGCGCTATACCTAGTTAGGTGTCTCCACTTTATATACTCAGTAGAACACATATGCCACTTCTAGCATATTAGATAATATACACTCTATCACTACAATACATTTATTCATTTATTCATTTATTCATCTATTCATCCATTCATCCATTCATCTATTCATCCATTCATCCATTCATCCATTCATCCATTCATCCATCCATTCATCCATCCATTCATCCATTCATCAATCCATCCATTCATCAATCCATCCCATACCCTCTCAATTCTTACAAATAAAATACCAATCAAATATCATCTATCCATCTATCCATCTATCCCTTACCAATTCATCTATCGAATACATCCTTATCAATCCATCTATAAACCATTACCTCTTCCAACTACATATACATATATACATACATACATACCACATACACTACTCACTACACACTACACCACATCACACATTACGCACTCCTCTCCTCACTCCTCTACGCACTCCTCTCCTCACTCCTCTCCTCTCCTCTCCTC
>NGKF01000047.1:0-20956 GCA_002162555.1 Monilinia aucupariae | reverse complement strand
GAAGGGGAAGAGAAAAGTAAAAGGGTGATTTTTGATCATTTATAAGATTCATTTGTAAAGGTTGTTTTTTTGATGGATTGATGTGATGTGATGTGACTTGAGGAGTGGAGCGAATAGAGTGAATTGAATGATATTCTATCAATACTCTAATAGATAGATATTCTAAGGTTTAAAAAGAGTAAGTTATCTCTAACTTTTCTTCTTTCTAGATTAATGCGTTAATGTTCATTCGAGGTATTTGAGGGGTTCGGTTGTCATTTTGATTAAGTTTAAGAATTTCATTTTTTCCCCTTTTCTTATTTTGAGAAGAGGACTAATGCATATGTATTGTACCAGTAAGAATAAAATATACTCGGGCATGTTTTGATTAAGAAAGATATATTTGGATTAGACCCTTGAAAGTATTTATAATAGGATTCATTTTTGATCATTCAAAAACTGATAAATAATCTAGAGTTGTTATCCTCATCATCCCTCAGAGTATGTACTCGATAGTATGTAGCTAATAAAGGGGCTTCGGCAATTCGTTGGATTTTCGTTAATTCCTTGGTTTTGAGTATAACTTTTTGTAAATCAATAAATAGGTGGTAAAACAGATGAGTATAACATCATTTAGTGATCTTGACCATGAATCATTATAGACTCTATCTTTTTGACTCTTTAATTCATTTTATCAGTTGCGAAAGTTGAAACTAGAAATATAAGATTTATTTGAAATATGAGTGCTTAGATGCTCATCCATACTCGTGGATATCGTAAAGTCTCTTACATTTTGAATTCAAAGATCATTTCAGAAAACTAATTCTTTTTTTTTCCTTTCAATTTAATGATGTTCATGGATGGCGATACTTAAAAGAAAGACTATGAAATGATATATATCAGCACTATCGAACCCTCCCTTTTCCCTGATCTCCTCGATCTAAAACGGGGAGGGAATCGCAGTTTAAACAAAAACCTCGCTTTCGAAATCAACAAACCGAAACATTCCACTGCTCCTTTAGCAATATCATTCCTGAATTGCGATTAAAGATATGATGCCACCCGCAGCCTTGCACCAACTCCAACTTGAAGGGTGAGTGGAGATAGATACACGACTTCGTGGCTTCTGTCGTGAGGGGTCTCACTATCGTCATGCGTGTACATGTTGTGCTATATATACAGCTTAGCTTATTACCTGGCCGTTATGACTTTACATCATATGGTGACGTGAGAGTCGAGAAGAGACGCGGATCTATGATCGGATTGTTATCGAAAGGGAAATTCGTAGCGCAAGGGACTTGTAGTGGAAATGTGAAGATGCTTGGCTTTGATCTATCGCGTGATGTTCTTTTCTATGAATATGATTGATATGATTGGTGGTAATAGCGATAAGTGGATGTGATGTTACTTACTGTTTATTCATCATCGACCGGATGTTGAAAAAACAAAAAAGGACTGCTTAGAAGATGTGGAAGTTTTGAGGTTCGCTATTGGCCTGGGTGTGGATGAGGAGGGAGGTATTGGGGAATAAACTAATGGACCGGACTTTGTTGCTTTGGGTGTCAAAGCACAACTTCTACTCGAGTAGCACTGGGTCCTTTGTGGGTTGATCTGGGTTGAAGATATTGTCAGGCTTTCACTCAACTTGAGGAAATTCGTCTTGTGCTACATCATCTGTCGCAATACTTTCCGAAACATTGTTCAGGTTTCCGAGTTGGATGCGAGAGGAAACAGTGGAACCCAAAGTAAGAGAAAAAGGAAAGCATAGAGGCTATCGATGGGGCTTTTCAACGAATCCAGGATGATGTTGATTTCGATCGACCTTGCAGACGAGAATCCAAAACCAATCGTTGTTCCATGAACGAGACATGATTATTTGGTGGTAGATCCAAGGAAATAGGCGATACACTACTCGGTCTTGTGGGAAGGTCGACGCTTGATTGACAATAAAGGTATCGGTTCTGAGATTTGAATAGAGCATGATTTGGAATGGAAGAGCTTTGAATTTCCGCTACCGGAATCCTCAATATGCACTTGCTTTACATCAAGAGATTTGTCTATTTTACTAACCTCAAGAGGTGGTGGTCTTGCGTATTTTCTTTGCAACATTCTCCCAAGCTTCCCCTTCCCTGACTCTTCCTGCACCACCATGAACTCCAAATAACCGTACAGCCTTTGGCGTCCACCATTTTCTTGTGGCGTTGACCTTCTTCGTATCTCGAGAAAAGTTTCCTACTCCAAACCTTTGCTTTACAGGTTTCAGCTCGGAGATGTTGAGCCTGGTCACTCTTGGTTTTCCCACAAAATTCATTGTCGTAATATCGACCTGAGCATCTTTTGGTGGGTTCTTTGAGTATCTCATCAATAAATCCCGTGAATTTCGAGCAAAGTTGGGTAGTTTCAGATGGATATAATTGACAAATGGTGACGTTATATATGCCACGAATATCATTGGCACAGCTCCAGAGAGTAGAACTTGAAGTCATATTAGTTATCCAGAGCAGAAATAGGTTAGGAGATTTTGATGCCATTAAACCCCCAAATCACAGAAACTAGGTTCACTAGCATCAACTCACCAGCAGGTACTACCCATCCCGGCTCATCTTCCGCATAATGTGCAGGTGCCACTGCAAAGGTGAAAAATACAAAAATGAAGATAGTTGTAACTTTCAAACAACCAAGGAACACAGTTCGTCCAGTTCCAGAATGGTAAATAAGGAGACGTTCAGGGTATGCTAGTTCCGATTAGTTTGAATCACATCTCAGAATGCAAAAATACTCACCTAGCTTTTTGCTTGCATATTGTGGTGTTGCTACAGGGCGTGGATTTGCTACTCGCGATGCTTTGCTCTTCACGGCTTGACTAGCGCATCTAAAAGTACCGGTCCGCATGCATGGCAAGATCCTGTGAGTAGCCAACACTCTGGGCGCCGATAATCGTGCGAGTGATATCATCGCTACTCCTGATCACAAGGGAACGGGGGGCAGTGGTGTTGAAGAAATGATTTCGAATCAAGATATCAATCAACCATTATTGCGCGTGTGCCCAAGACGCCGGTCTAACAATGTGTAAAATCTTAAAGCTTTGGCAGTCTTGCACGGTATTGATTACAGCTGAATCCTGCCTAGAGATAAATTTGATATTGAAGTAAGCGCGTTAGCCGCTGCGGGCCGCACGACTTAGCCGCGATTGCATATCTCACGCTCATAGTAAACAGATTACAGTTAGACTTCAGGATTGAATTGGGCCTGTTTGTTGAACAATCCGAGGAACTATGATATTGCGCAGACTCGACAGATAAACAACAAGGCTTCGCCTTCAAATTCAGCATAATGGTTTCTCATTACTTCACAAAATTGGTTCTCTTGGTTGGCATCATCTTGGGTATCAACGTCACGGCATACACCCCTCTCTCTGATGAGACACTTCGAAACCTTCCTTCTGGAGGAGCAGACTTCGATATCAATAAAGGAGCCATTCTTTCGCCAATTTTGATACCTCGCGTCCCAGGATCTCCAGGAATTCAAGTCGTTCAAAGGCATTTTGTTGATTTCTTTACCAAACATCTTCCGGAATGGAAAATTGACTTTCAAAACTCAACATCGAAGACTCCTGCCACTGGTGACAAGCAAGTACCTTTTGTTAACATTATAATAACGCGCGATCCTCCTTGGGCCAAATCAGGAGATGTTGGAAGATTAGCCCTGGTGGCCCATTACGATAGTAAACTTACGCCTACCGGATTCATTGGCGCAATTGACAGTGCAGCTCCATGTGCGATGATCATGCATGCTGCTAGAAGCGTTGATGAGGCATTGACGAATAAATGGGCTGCGATGAAGGCAGCTGGAGATATTGGTCTGGAGCAGGAAAAGGGCGTCCAAATATTGTTTCTCGATGGTGAAGAGGCATTCCTAAGCTGGACGAATGATGATTCTCTCTATGGTGCAAGGTAAGAGGTTATTCTCATATTTTCATGTGCATAATCTAATCCATTCAGGGCATTGGCAGAAACATGGGAAGCGACACCTCATGCCGCTTTGTCGACTTACAGAAACCCATTAGATTCGATTGCCCTATTCCTTCTTCTTGATCTTCTTGGGCATGATAATCCAAAAATCCCTTCATACTTTGAAACTACACATTGGGCATACCAAAATCTTGCGACCATTGAAGATCGTTTACGAAAGCTTGGAATAGCTCAATCAAAGGCCAAGCACAACTTCCTGCCGGATTCCGACCGAACATCCTTCACTGGAGGTGGAGGTGTACAGGATGACCATATACCTTTCATGGCCCGAGGTGTAGAGGTTTTGCATATGATACCCACACCATTCCCTATGGATGTTTGGCACCATATTGAAGATGATGGTGAGCATTTAGATATGCCAACAGTAGAGGATTGGGCCAAAATGGTGACGGCATTTGTTGGAGAATGGATGGATTTAGAAGGGCATTTCCCATCCCCACCCAAAGCGGAAGCACAGAAGGATAAGAGAAGCATCACTTCCGATAGAAAGACTGAGCTGTGAGTTTATTCATGGTTGTTTTTGTAATTCCTGGCTTATATTTAATTTAGTGGTAATATAATTTAGGAATAATCCCCCTCTGCTTAGACCACCGGAGTCAAATTGAAGCCTGGTTCAAGCCTGATTCGCAAAATACCCGTTGCAATGAAAACACCTATTCCACCGCGCAAGAATAGATACGTGCTATCAGTTGTTGTTCGGTGAGAATTTTCCTAAATGCTCTCATTCTACAGTCGATACCCAAAATTCAATGGGAAAGAATGGCTTGTCTAGTCGTGATTCCCCAAATCACTCCGAATCATATATCCTCGTCACGTTTTTATCTCGTCAATAACCCTAGATGTCATTTTTTCTACCAATTCTATCTGGACTCAAATCAAAATAAAAAAGTTTTACGTTGCAAACCAACGCTGGCTTTATTTCCAGAATCATGGCCATTATTGTCACAAAAGTACTGGCCTGTTATCTATCTAAGCCAATTAAAACTAATCTTTCCACTCAAAACCAGCCGGAGATTCAAGTCGTTCTCTAAATTTTGATCATTTTAATGCAAGCACGTGGCGTTATCGGCGGATGCTGGGGATACATCCATGAAGGTCCCTTCACATTGATGATTATATTGCAGCTCGACTCGTTGGAAACGACCTAGTAGTCTTCATCAGTGGTATGAAGAGCTGATGTAGCCTCAACGGTCTAGTGCTGACAATCTTGGGCCAGAGAATGTGCAAGATACCACAAGTGAGGCATCCCATCCTCAATCCTACACCAATAATTCAATGTAAGATTATAAAAAAGGGATCTAGTCAGTTACCCTTAATCTTGCTTCTCTCTTGGAAACCTGTACAGGCATTTTCTTCTGAGAGTCTCCTCGATCTTTTGGTATCGAGAGTTGCAATTCACATGCCTCAAAGAGGAATCAGATTGAATGATGGCCACTTTGTGCTCTCTACGGATACAGAAGCTATAATGCTTGTAAGCATTCGTGATGGGCGCTTAATGTTTTGTATTGGATCGGCTACTTGGTTATGAACAGAGTTGGCCTGAGATGGGTATGTTTCATTGGTTTTGATAGTGTGAGACAACAGAATGGCTCCGACTATTCCAGTCCTACACCTATATTGATATAGCCTCGCCTGACAGATTGAGTACTTATATTTATTATACTTAGATTACCCATTTTGCTTTTTCCTTTCTCCTACATAATATATTCCCAACGTTGGCTTTTTTTAGTTCTTTCTTGTTGTATTGCTCTCTTCCCCAAAAGGCCATTCTTTTTTTGTTGTTTTCTCACCTCCTTCCCTTTTACAACAGTAGAGCCTTTAAACAATGCTTGGGGGACGATGAAGTTAAGTATACATGGGAGATTACAATGGAGTCAATAGTCATCCTTTTTTGCATCAAAAACATGATGCAAATTTCATTCTATACGTATTTTATTGGAAACCAGCAACAAACAATCTGAGGCTATGTCAACTCCTAGATGAAGGCAATATATGAGTTCATCTTGACTCTTTCAGAATGATCTAGGTAGTCCAACAGGTCCCCTTCTCAGAAGGTGACAGCTCAAATACAAAAGAAAATCCCACACTCAGCCCACGAGATCTAAACGTTCATCCAAATATGTGTATACAATGAACCCCCACTTCCTCAAATAATCTACCAGTTATCCAGATGCACCAGGAGTAGAATGGATACCCTTAAAAGGACCAACGTTCGCAGTAAGGAAATTTGCAGATCCAGAAGGTGGCACAACCGACCAGCCTGAGAAATCGATATCGCAAGTTCCACGTCCTGGACAATTAAGATTTGCAACGTTCGGGGAGTTTTTCGAGTTGGTTTTTCCCGTGAAGTTTGTAAAGTGTACGTCTGTTACTGATGCTGTACTGGGATTACTTGCGCAGTAAGTTGCCTCTGCATTGTAGCAACTTTGTATCTGAGCTGCCCAATCACAGTTGTCTACAGTAACGTTGTTGAATGTTACGTTTCTGACGGTCGCCATCCCATATTCACTCCCTCCAGGGTACAATTTGATTCCCACAGCTTTGCTGGAATTGATCATTTTGGCACCAGTGACATACACATTCGTCACTGCATCGTTTGTGCCTGGCTTTTTCCCGAGAGAACCAACTGAGAGTCCATGAGATCCAGCACATTCTATATTGTCGACAGTGACGTAATTTGCACCGGGTTTGAAAGCTATGCAGTCATCTTGATTTGCGACTACATTATCAATCAATGTCACATGGGTCGAGCTGCCAACATCGAATCCGTCTGTGTTTTTTGGTGGAGTTTTTGAATCTGAAGCGGCTGTCATTCTCAACCCAGAGTAGATAACATCGGTCGAAGCTCCAGTAACACTAAAGAAGACGTTAGGTGGATTCTTGACCTTGAGGTTCTTGATGGTGATGTGAGATGATTTGCCGGCTATGTAATGCAATGTTGGGCGAGCATATGAAGTGTTCTTGGCAAAGTACTCGTATGCTGCTTGCCCATTGCCATCTATAACACCCGTTCCAGTGACCGATTGAATGGTTGCTGTATTGATGCCATGCATATCAAAGATGGCTCGTTTACCTTCCCAATATGTCAAGTCGTTCGATACCTTCAAAGTACCTTCGATATTGATAGTACATCCAGCACATCCAGCAAAATCGACGACACTGTTGATGGCATATTCTACTCCAGCTGGCATTTGAATAACACCACCATTTCCACACGATTTGATTGCTTCAGCAATGGCTGGAACGTCGTCGGTGCCGGGCTTTCCAGCAGAAGCAACAGTGCAGCTAGCACGTGTGGCGAGAATGGCACCGTTCGCCCCCTTCCTTTCAGCCGTTGGAGATGCATGCACAGATGAGAGGAATGATATGGCTAGCGCCACTACTCGAAGTTTGTCCATCATGATGGGAAAAAGAAGCTTGGGAAAGTAATGTGAATTCTTGTCGCTGCCGGTAGTTATGGGAAACGTATTTAGTCGCTATGTCGATCACTCTACCACCCAAAATTCTGGATGGAATAGTTGCGTGGCGATTATAACGTCACAATATTGAAAGACCACTGAGTGCAAGAAGGATGGAGCTTCTGGTTTTCTGTTCCTTTCGAATATTTCCACGTATAGATATAGACTGATGAGATTACGGGCAAATCATCAACCCCACTCATTTGTCTCGCGGGGCGCTTAAATCCATTAGATTCACAATCCTTCGTTTCAGCCATCTATTGCGCGGGAGGGTATCCCTTCATTTGCATGGGCTCTTGAGTCTTGAGTGAAGAATCGTGTTGAAGATTAAGCCTGGATGCTCAGGACTACCAAGACCACTAGGGCCTCTAGGACCTCTAGGATCCCTGCGTGGCATATGTGGGATGTGTGGCATGTGTGGGCCTCGCCCCCCTTCAATATGTCAAAAGCAATTAACCTTAATATTCAGCCTAAGACCCGAACGTTCTTGAAAGCATGGAACATATTGTTCCGTTAATTTCAGGATGGAGAAATAACTGCTCCATCCCCCACAAAACAACTCGGCCATCAAGTTTTGGTAACTTTGTCCACAAAAAGCAATAGCTCGTCGGTTTTTATTACGTTACTGCCTGGTGAAGTGAACAATGACTCAATCTCACTTGGTGTTGGCCCGGCTGAGATGTACGTCTTGCAAGATAGGGTTGGCATTTTTGCGAACCAAATTATCAAATGTAAGTCGGCTGTGCGGAAAGCCCATGAACACAATCTATATGGAGTATGAAAACTTGCATATACGAGTGTTTCTTAATCTACATGCGCTTCCCGTTTCCAAGGTATATCAATGTTGAATTTGGCATATGTATTTCTAAAACATATTATTGAAAAGAACTACAGCGAAACCTGTATATGAGGATACTTTTTCTAGCGCCAAAAATAAGGATATTGAAAAGTATCCTTATATCGAGGTTTGGTTAGTTCCGAAGGAATGGTATCTCAGATCTATATTTAATTATATAATCTTCAATGAACTATAACTAAATATAATCTATTTATATTTATATATATTTAAATTTATATAAATTTGATATAAATATAGCATGAATTTTATAATTATTACGTAAATTTAAGATATATAGAGGTTATATAGAAGTTTGAAAACCGAAAAATAAGAATATTTCTATTTTGAAGAGTTTAAAGACGTTAGTTATTTTTCCACCAAAAATACATTAAAACCGAATTAATGTTTTTATAACGAGGTTATCCTTATATAGAGGATCCTTATAAAGAGGTTTTGTTGTATTCTTCTCATTGGCTTTTGAATTGCAAAGTTAACGAGATTATTATTTTTTAAATAAGGGAATAATAATTTAGATTGATTATAAGGGATTTTCGAGCAATAGAAGTTAAGAGTAAATTACTAGTAAAGTACGAATCGTAAGATAAGTAGCTAACAAGATCAATGATGGATTGACCTTCCTATTTCGATACTTTACCACTATTACTCACTGTTGCTTTCTCACTCATGTGTTAAACCTTATTATAATCATAACCATTGAGACTCAATATGTATAAGGATTATCGTATGTATCACCTAGATTACGTAAAGAGTCCAACTTTTGATCTCAATTGGAGCCGGCGCGACCAAGATATATGGTGACGTCTTGGCTCCCTTCAAGTATAAATAAAGACAAATGGTATAGTTCTGGTGGGCTTAACTTTCTGTTCTTCCATTCAGCTCATAGTCTAGCTTCGAATTAGATTTCATCTCGAACTTCAAAAACAATGGCAACCTTAAAATATCTCCGTCATGTTTTCACTGCCATCTTCTTCTTTATCCTTTCCATTGATGCCGCAGCTCTAGTGCAAAAGAGAGCTGGTCGAACTAGCCCCCCGGCTGGGTGTCTAATTGTTAGAGGAAGTGGCACTCTCTCTGGAGAACACAGCACATTTGGAGCTGCTCTGGCCGCTCTTGGATCTTCAACTGCCGCAGCATGTATTTTCATATACAGTGGAACATATAACGAGCAAGTCACAATAAAATATGCCGGAAGTCTCACTGTTTACGGATATACCACTGAGTTGATACGCCCCCCCTTGGAAGTTTTCAGGCAAGCAGCTAACTTTTATCAGTACCGGATCATATAAGAGTAACACCGTAACAATTGCACATGGCACCAACTCCACTTCTATAGGTTTAGATGCTAGCTCTACGGTTCAAATCAAAAGTGCCAATTTCAAGGCATACAACGTTAACTTTGCGAATACTTACGGAGCTGGCGTTCAGGTTTGTTTTCCCACCAAGTCATATCATATTCCAGGGGGCCATCATTAACTCAAACTACCATTGTAGGCCGTTGCTGTTACCGCGAATGGAGATCAGCAAAGTTATTATGGCTGTTCGTTCACCGGCTACCAAGATACTCTGTATGCCAAATCTGGAAAGCAATATTATTCCAATTGCTATATTCAAGGTGAGTTCCCAGAGGGTGAATAAACATACGTGCTAATATCTTAATGTGAATAGGGGCTGTGGACTATATATTTGGTAATGCTATAGCTTGGTTTGGCGAATGTATGTTATTTTTACGCACAATCGAAGATCAGTGATGAGTGGCAAAGCATGCTAACCGAAGTTTCTAGGTACGATCGCTTCGAATGGAGGCGGTGCAATCACCGCGAGCTCAAGGGAACTTTCCACTGATGCCGGGTGGTATGTGATAGACAACAGTTCTGTACGATAATTCCGTTCCACCTTTCAAGACAATCACTGATAATCTGTAGGTTGTTCAAGCCGATGGATACAGCCTCAAAGGCAAAGTATTCCTCGGTCGCCCGTGGCGCGTCCTTGCCCGAGTGATGTTCCAAAACTCCGTATTGACGGAAGTGGTTAATGCAGCTGGATGGACCACTCTGGCCCCCAATGCTACACCGTGCGTCTCTTTCTCTCCTATTTTCCATGAATAGAGCTGACAAGGTATAGGATCTACCAGGAATTCGCAAATACCGGAGCCGGTTCAAGCACATCTGAAAGGCAATATGTAAGTACAAGGAATGTTGCTATTTCAGTGAGATGACCTAACATAGATATAGGAAACTGCTGCTACGGGAGCAGTTAGTAAAGAGACATTGTGGGGAAATGATTGGGCTTCTTGGGTTGATACTTCGTACTAGATCAGCGGCGTGGTAGAAGGTTTTTAGAAATATTATTCTGAGTCGGAATACCCTCACTCGCAGGTCTTTCTTGTCATGGTAGGCACGTGGCTTGCAAACTAGCTGTGAAGCTTGCTAGCCACCAACCTACTGTAAATAACCGTAGTCAAATAGTCTAAATAACACTATCTTCTTTACACAGACTAAAATACGAGGGTTACTTTTACTATGACATTTCTCACCCCAATCAAGTCTGATCAAACCATCTTTTGTTTCAAACTCACATGCATATACTCGAGTACAGCAAAACATCTTTATAAGGGTACTTTTCTAACGCCAAAAATAAGGATATCTGAAGGTATCCTTATATCGAGGTTCGATTAGTTTCGATAAAGTAGTATTTTAAACTGATATCTAATTATATAACCATTAAGAAGCTATAATTCAATAGAATTTCGTCAAAGTTAATATAAATATAGTATAAATTTATTGATTGCTATATAAATCAAAGATATACAAAGTTATATAAAGGTTTTGAGATCGAGAAAATCAAAGATATCTTTACTCTATAAAGAGGATATAAAGCTACTAGCCAATTCTTCATCAAAAACATATTGGGATCGAAATTCATACCCTCATAAGGAGGGTTTGCTGTAATATGATGGGTAACTATGCCAAGTTTCTTCGAGATGAAACTCGATACTTGCTCAAAGATAAATACGACCTTTTAGGCAGCAGAACAGCACTCATGCCAAGACTCAACCTCATCTCGGTATAACCATGGAGCTCTCCCATCTCCCCAGAATGCTCTCAGGAACCATCCGAGTATCTGATTCTAGGATTAGTCGAGTGTAAATAATGGTAGCGAAGAGGAAGAGCGTTAACATAGGCACCTGGCCGCAAGAGCTAGCTGAGGGATAGATAGGTTGCTCTGCGCAGGCACTAGCAGGCGTCTACTTACCGGTAGTTGATATATCCGGCTCGACGTAGGGGATGATGGATAGGTTCTCTCTGAACTCTCTCTGTCTGACTTTAACTTGGCGGTTGATCAACTTCGGAGAGATTTTGACTTCTTCAAAAAGCGCTTTTATTGCCGGTAGGGCTAATCCTGGGACGCAGGGATCGCGATCCTCTCTGCTACGGCAGTACGCTGGAATGGGAAGTCACTTCTCTTTTGTTGCTTGCCCAGGAGATTTGCCGAAAGGGTTACTTTGGCTAGATACTTACGACGACTAGGGGGACATGATTGCTTGTTAGAATATTTGCGAAGCTTGCTCGCAGGAAGTTAAATTTAGTTTCATAATTATTATGCGTCAAAAGCTAGGTTCATAAATACAGAGTGCTTATACGAGAGGGTTCTAACAATCTAGCCGATGTATATAAAGCATATTTATTCTGTGTAGTTTCAAAATATAGTGGTATGAGAAGTCAACGTAGTGAATTGGCCAATTGACCGAGTTGTTGTTGTATCAACTACTCGAGTAGTTACATATAAACAAATAACGTTCAAGGGGATCGCAAAATGGATTTACTCTAGTTTATATTGAAATCATTTGAGGGGAGTTGGGGGTTCAATGATAATACTATGCATTGAGATATCTTTACTGTTCGAAGATGAGAATCTAGAGCTACAAGGTATCAAAGTCAGACTAATCAAGCCATTTGAGCTATGCCAACATACTAGCGCATACACTGGTAGATGCCCGTACCAGTTACGTGCTCTACACTCTGAATGTTCACATAGAAATCGAACCCTTGAAATTAAGATCAAAAAACCTCGTCGTCGCTAAATCTCGTTGTCGCTTAATCTCATCATTGTTGCAACGCTTGCGTCACCACTAAAGCGATCTTGTTAGGGGCAGGAACACCAGAGGCTATACATGCAACATATACGATGTTTCCTGCATATACGATGCAGGGAGCATCGTATGCACTTGATCATATAGATAGCGAAGCGGACTCTACAACGAACTTGATTTGATGCCTACAATTATCTCCGTTTTCATTTGATCAAACTTGTAAGAAAATCATGACCGATCATGAAATCAACAGTAAAAGAGTTAAGTAATAATAAAGTCAAATAGATTGAATGAATACTTCACAATAAGGTTTAGCGATTATAAGCTTAAACAATAGTAAGGTTGTTTACCCCAGTCTTGAAGCTTGCATTCTGGTATGAATTAAGTTTATTTTGCAACACTCTTGTGTTTGTGTCAAGAAAGTATATTTCGAAATCAACTCATTCGTACATAAACTCTGATTATTAGGCCAGGCTATTAGCTAATAGACTAGGTTATTGGTCAATCAACGTACTACTTAGAACATATCAGATATATTAGCATACAACAATAACCATTTCCATAGCAATCATTACTTCTTCTCTTGCGCATTTTTTGAAACCTTGTTCAAAGCGACACCTTGCTTTTCTTGAGTGTCAGTCTATTTGAGACATGAGCATTGAAAGATACAGAGTTCATATCATGGTTCTCATCCCATTGCCAGTGTAGATACCACTCGGGCTCTATCATCCTATGAGTTCAGGATAGCTATGAGGTTTTCCATCTTGAAGAACAGGGTGATACAATGATTCATCTACTTAAGATGTCAAAGATATTGTTCCAACAAAGTTTCTTGATGTCCCTCTTCTGTTACAATCATGAAAGTACGAATATGAATAATATTAGACTTTCCTCTCACGTGCTTCGGCAACTTTCCAAAAGCATCGAATCTCTCAAAGGTTCATGTTAGGAGGAAACATTTTCTTTCGCCGGGAAAAGCTTGTCGGAGATATCCAAGCCATATATTTAGACATTATTGAACGACAACCTTCCGAGATAGTTTGAGGAGCCATTCCCTGTGTCTAAAATTCAACGCAACGTAGATATGATCTTGAATTAGATCTAACTGACGCATTACCAGTTCCTACATCTGCAATCAAATATAGATCTTTCTTTGCAGGAATCACAGGTTTGGGAATGAAGGCATGAAAAAACGAAGTAGCCAAGCGAAGAGAATGTATCATAGGCGCATAGCAAATGGCGAACATGAAGTCTATATGATTTAGCCAAAGGTTGTCCCAGAGACTCCACAAGAACATGTGGATAAGATCCCTTGCCAAATATTGAAACCCCGGCAGAACATATAATCATCCTGGATTGTACTCTCAGTTCTTGCGATATAATCGTACGACACTGTGTATGCTGTGGACTGCATGGGTAGGTATAACGTACTGGATTGAATGAAAACTGACGAGTCTTTGGGTGCCAGTAATCATTGTGGTTGGAAGATAATATTCTTCTCGAACCATACCTTCCTTTCTTTTATGTTTTTCCGTTGACCCAGAGTTCTGCTACCAGTGCATGCAACAAGAGTCTTCTCGTCTAGCTTTTACTCCTGCATATTCACACGTTGAGATCAAGAACTCTCATCGCGCGTCGAAAGTTTGACTTGTGTAACATACCGATAGTAGTCCATGAAAATCTCCCTCTCATTCCTGAAATGATAAACATCTGCTAACCGTCACGGATTACATGCCGGTATCAAATACTGTCGCTGTGGCGTGATAACGTGCGTGCACATTAGGGCAGAGCCTTCTAGACCGAGTTCTGCGCCGGAGAAAGATCATATGTTTGTTGTACCGAGCGTCCGGTCCACCGTCTTGTTATTAACGTGATTTGCCGGAATTATGCTGCATCATCTAGGTGGGTCATATATAACGCGAGTTATTTTATCACGGCACAGCACAACCAATTAGGCCATAGGCAAAGCAAGCGGCAGGGGCGGCACAGATCAGGTAAAGCTCGCATTGATCTCTAATCAAGGGCCTTGGCGATAACACGGGGTAGTGGATAATCAGGGCTGTTAGGTCGCGGTTGCTGAACCCTACTCCCTCGATCCACCCTTTCTCGAGCTGCCCTCCCGCTCGCCCCATAACTTGTACTACGCCGCACGTAACCACGCATACCGGAGTAGATCTAACCATAAGATTCTTGAGCAGATGCTTGCCGAGTAAGGTTATACCGTGTTCTGATTTCCATTCTAATCTCCGCAAGCTCGCACGAGTTGTCGAAAGACTTGGAATGTTGAAAGAGAAAGGCTGCTAATACTTAGAATGCCGATGATAGATGTAGCTTGTTCCTATATGGGTTTGGTACTTTGACAGTTGGATATCCGTCTAAGTATTCTCAGAGTTGGGCTCTGCTTTAGATGGTTAAGGGAAGGGGAGGGAAGGGGAGGGAAGGGCATACTTGGAGCTGTGAGCTTAAGTCTTGGTTGTTACAATAACACCATATGTTCTATGCTATGATGTGGGGCTGCTATCGTTATTGTGTTATTTTTCATCGAGTAGCTCTCTTACATGATCATCCCGTTCGGCCGTTCGAATACGACCATCTCCTTGGTCGACAGTTGTTTACTTGGGACCAGTTGAATATACCAACATGTTGGACTTCTTAGCATCCTTGTTTGGAAATATTCCAAATCATTTAGAGTAGAGAATATTAAGAACTCTTCAATCTTATAGATGTTATGCTCTATCTCAACAAACAAATTGACTCCCATATACGACGAGTCCGAATGGCTCCCTTCTTCAAAAGAGGATCGCTAGCTCTTGGGTATACAAACGACAATATTGAACCTAGACTCCTAATTGCTCTATTTCTGTGCCCGCTACATAAGTTACACAGAAATGCAAGATATATCTAGCCGGAAGGCGGTTGTTGGTGCTTATCCCCCACCGGCGGGGGTGAGTCCAAATTTCATTGACCCGCCGAGTATCGCCAACTACAACATTCTCTGTCAAGCAGTTTGTATGCCAGTGATTACTGCGTTTGTCGTCCTGCGGCTGTACACGAGAATTCGCATACATCGAAAGGTCACTGCAGACGATTGTAAGCTTTCCGATCTCCCATTTTGAGACAGTTGACTGACGAGAAAAGACGCTTGTATCATAGCCTGGGTAGGCCATTTTGATGTCGCTTCGACTGATGATCTGAGAAAAGACTAATTGGGCATACAGCTGGGGTCGCTTTCTTATTCCGGAATGGCATTATCCTGTGAGTGCTCAAGAAGAAGGGAGACGTGTCGTATGAATGGCTCTGACCCATTACAGTAAACCAGTATGGCGCTGGTATCCATATATGGAATGTGCCGGCTGCAGATATGATAGCATTTGGAAAGGTTAGTGGGGAACATTCAAGGCAATCCTGTTCGTTGTAATAACACCCCGTGCAAAGTTAGTTTATGCGACTCAAATTGTATTTGGTCCACAAGTGTTTATTACCAAAGTTGCCATTCTCCTCCTCCTGTATCGAGTCTTTGGTGTCAATATAAAGATGTTGTGGGCGGTACGGGTCCTAATTTCCGTCATGGCAGTGTACTATATTCCTGCTACTGCAGCCAAAATATTTATTTGCTGGCCAGTCGCTAATTTTTGGATTCCTCTGGCCAATAAAAGCACTTGCCTTAAAGAAGATTCCATATTACTCGCCGATTGCGCCATAAGTATTCTTACTGATTTCATTATTTTGTTTCTACCAATCCCGTTGATCTGGGGATTGCAGACTCGTACCATGCGAAAGATTGGGATTTCGGCCGTATTTGGAGCTGGTGTCTTGTAAGTACTCCCTCAATCAGTAACTTATCCTAACGCTTTGAAACAGAGCTTGTACCGCAAGCGTCTTACGTCTTCATACAACAATTCTTCTTGGCCATACTGGAGACAAGACTTATGCCCTGTTACCAATGCTTCTCTGGAGGTATGTAATGCCCCTTTCTGTGGTTACCGAATCTTTACTCAAACGCATATACAGTATTGCTGAAGTCAATATTGGCATCATATGTGGCTGCTTACCAATTCTCCCCTCCTTCTTCAAAAAGCTCTCCAAGGCTCCGGACTCAAATGATTCCACGGGTCACAGTACTTCTTACCACCTAGAACGAATATGGATTCCGAAACGTAACATCGAGGATTCCATAATGCGAACGCAAACGGGGCCGGACGAATCGAGCGAGAGGTTAACAGCGGTGCAATCTAAGAATGTACAGGTTGATCAGGGCAATAACAAATGGCATGATGATGGCACAATGAAGATGGTATAAACCAATCAGAGGATTTGATATGAAATTGAGACCACTTACAAGTGGTCAACGATATTAGGTTGCAGTACTCCTGACTAGGGAGTAGATCAACATATTGGCTGCAGCCTCGTAGCCAGCCTTTTGTGCTTGGGCGAGGTTGGAGGCTTAGCTCCCAGGACTACTGGAAGAGCCTCGTTATTGATAACAGCTGAGAATTTCCTAATTACAGGATAGGATAAGGAAGGCCCTGAGACTTTTTGAAGGCTCGTATAGTTATTTCATTATATTGCTTAGATCCAAGAAAAAGTTGTTCATTCGTCTTGCCTACTATCATCCACCTCATTCGCAATGTTCAACCACTCTTACAACTCGTAGGGGTTTGTAATTCACAGCCTCCCTTCCATCTTGTTGTGCGCATATGCCTGGGAGGAGCTATAGTCTTCATTAAAAATCTCATGATTTTCCCGTGGGTCGAAGTAATAGAGCATGTACGCCGAATATGATCCAAAGACAGATCGTAAGCTCGGAGTTCGACTTGTTGACTTCAATTCGGAAGAGGAAGTAAAATTTCCTTGTTGGGATGTTTGATTCAACTCCAACTCTTCGGACTTCAGGCATCCTCCATCCTCTCGTCCATCAACCTCATCATTTTATCCTCTTCATCTATCTCTTTCCCATGCCCATTACTCGTTCCATTGTGTGCATCCAATCCCCTTTTCCCCAATTCCTCCGTAACATCATCTCTCGTAATCATTACCTTCTCTCTAAATGTTTCCTTTCCCTTCCGTGCTACGCCCTCCAAACTTCTCATCCCAACCACCAAAAACCCCAATTCCTCCCTCTCAACATCAAATACCTCCCACCACTCACTTTCCGGCATCTTGATACCCTCTCCCTTCGCCGCTAAGTATATTGCCGCTACTGCTAATGCACATGGTTGATGGGTTAAATATAGCATCTGCGGACTCAGCAACGCCGTGTTCAAATATTGTATTGTTTTCGTCGCGACTGCTTTTCCACTGCCATTTTCATGTCCCGAAGAAAACGCATCGAGAGTTTGAAGATACGTAATCGCGAGAGGATGTGGAAGAGCGACATGCGTATTGAATCCGAGAGCATTCAGAACTTGGCCTTCAATATTAAGCAGGCGTGTGCGGTAATTGGTGTAGGCAGATTCGGAGAGGTAATAGGATGATGGATCGTCTTCGGGTATACGAGAAGTTGTGAGAGATGCGGATTGGGAGAGTAAGTAAGCATATACATTGGTTATGCTCCGAAATGATCGAGGAGAGGCGGAGATCTTGGCCGTTAGGTAGAGAGTAGCTGCTGAGACATCCTGGGAATGTGTTATTCGTGGACTTCATGGCATGGCGATAAATCACATACGCTGTATTCATATTGCATCAAATCATCCACAAGCCAATATCTGTAAAGAAGAACGTTTGCTTGAGCTGTGATATCCTGGGGAAGTCTGAGGAGAATTCCTGCAGCTTGTGTGAGTCGCGCGGTATAAAATCGAATACTATCTTGAAGCTCAACCGGGAGTCTATTATTTGAGGTGTTTTGGTATAATTGCTGGGCCGTCGCCAGAGGATTGTAAAGGTGTGACATGGTTGCTTGTTGATGGAATGAAGATTCCGAGGTGAGGTCTCCGGCATGGATGGATTTTCGAAGTTGCTGCCTTTTGCGCAAGGCTGCAACATTCCCGGTCACGCCACGCACGAATTCGAACCTCTCGACTCGTAGTTCGAGGTCTTTTACAACTGCCGCTGCGGTAACAGCATTATTGAATTCATTGAATTGGTTCTTCAGATCTCGAAGACATTGGTAGAAATCGAAAAGTTTTGCATTCTCTCATTCTCTCATTCTCATATCAAATACCAACCGCGCTCTCCCATGCCTAAGGTTAGGCCTATTACTCTAGATGGTTCAGAGAGTCAGACTTCACCTCGCTAACCTACGAGTGTATATGTCCGGTGGACGTCCACATGAGTTTATGTAGTCCGTGGGGTATTGTTGGGACCACTACCATCATTGTATAAGCCATATTACGGATAAATAATTTATATAGAATAATAATAACATTATTTTTATACAATAAACAAAAACTAAATCAAATACATAATATAATTATTGGAAAAATGTTTATAAAACGTTTTGAAAACAATTAAAACGATAAAAACTAATTATATATAAAGAATATATATAACAATTGAAAATAATAATTAAAACTTATAGATTATATCGAAATTTAATTAATTAACTTAATTAATTTGATTGATTATAATCGCGATTAAAAAGTAAATTGCTTTTTTTCATTTATATAATTATTATCTTTTACTTAGAATTTTCCTTTAATTATAACTATTTTTGTATATACGATTTTCCCTTTACTTTTTTACAAATTCGTTTAATAAATACTTTTCAAACGTTTTCTAAATATTTATAAAATAATCCTTAAATAATCAATTTTTTACTCAAAAAAATTCTTTAATATAGTATATAGTATAAATGCTATTATTAACAATTTAATCTATTTTTCAATTAATTAATATTTTAACGTTTATTTATATAACAATCCTTATTCATCAAAATGTTTTTTGTAGATAACCAATAATACAAATATTTAATATTTATTAAACATTTATTAAATGTTTATTAAATATTTAAATATTTAAATAAATAAATATCAAATTTTTGTTTATAAAATCTTTTGTTATATTTCTTTTGAAAAAAGCAATGATATTTATTCAAAAAATATATATATTATTTTTAATTGTTTATTAATTGTTTATTAATTGTTTTTAGAATAAATATAACTTTATTAATACTATTTGATTTCATTTGAAACAAAAGTATTCTAATCTTTTGTATAATAAAAGCAAAAAAAGTAATATTAAAATAATAAATAATTTATATTTTAATTGTTTTCTAATTGTTTATTAATCGATTATTAATTGTTTATAGAAGGATATTACTATTAATAAAGAAAAATTTGCAAAATATTAACGATTACATTTTTAATATAAAACAAATATAAATCATCTTCGATAAGAAACTAATAATAAATTCATTTCCCAAAATATAAATTGTTTTTTCTAAATATTTTTAAAACAATTAGAAAACGTTTATTAATCATTTATAAAATCAATTATTTCTATTAAAAACTATAATACAAAAAAAGCATATAGAAAATGAATTAAAAAGATCTTAAATTCGTAATAATGTTTATTAAAACGTTGTTATTGATTTTTAATACATTTTGAAACTTTATTCTATATACAAATACAAAAACAAAAAATTAATAAATATTAATTGTTTTTTGAATGTTTTATAAATATTTATTAATTGTTTAACCAAATGCTATTCAAATATATTTAAATTGTAATTATAAAGCTTTATAAAAATATATTCATTATATTAATACTGGAAAAAAACGTTGCTTCGATATTATATCAAAGAATTGAATCAATAAAGATAATTACATTATTTTTTTAAATTATATATTTTTTTTAATTACAATATCTAAGAATAAAATAAAGAATAAAAAAAAAAATAGAAATAAAAATATTAAGGAATAAAGATTAAACAATTTGATTGTATTTAGGAAATATTTTTTTAAAAGTTTTTAATCGTTTTGGAATCGTTTAATAAATATTTTTAAAACGAATATATATGGTTTTTTTTATTTAAAATATATTTTTTCAATATTTTTGAAAAGATATATTAAATATATTTGAAAACGTTTAACAAACGTTTTCAAAACATTTCCAAGCTTTAGTTAATTCGAATAATAAATTTTATGATTTTTTATTATTAAAAATAGTATTTAAAAAAATAAAAATATTAATTTCAAAATTAAAATTATTTTTATATTGTATTATAGAATTATTTAAGAAAATATTGATGCTTTATAATACAATTTGTAAAAATATATATAAATGTTTTGTAAAATTCAATAAACATTTTGGAAACGTTTTATAAACAATTTAAAAATGTTTATATATAGCGATATAAATTTAGATAATTCTTAATTAAAAAAATGAAAATGATTTGTTATTTTTTTTTTTAAGTTTTTAATTTTATTAATAAAAGATTATTTATCAAATTATATATTATTGAATTAAATCATAATTAAAAATAATATTAAAAGAAATTGGAAAATTTGTTTAATCTTAAATATAAAAATTTTATTTAAAAAGATTACAAAGAAATAAAAATTAAAAAAACTTTGTAATTAATTTAATTTAATTTTTAATT
>NGKF01000046.1:151081-167916 GCA_002162555.1 Monilinia aucupariae | reverse complement strand
GGGTAAGGAAAAAATCGGATAAAGTATTACATTAAATACTATCCAAAATGTTGTTAAGTTTTTAATTGCAAAATGTAAAATATTATGTTATTGCAACAAAACGCTTGAACTTTTTTAAAAGAGCAAAAAGTTGTTGTATATAGTTATACTCTTTCCAAACGATCGTTGATAAATAGGCAGGTTTAAACGGTTACAAGTGAAACCTTTTAATAAAGATTTTGCAAAAAACAAAATGTTTAAAGGTTTTAGTTCTATCGTATAAACAATGGGTTTTTGTGTTTTTGTATTTGAAACGTTTATAATAAGCTTTAAAGTTGTTGTATTTAGATTGCAACATTAATAATCTATACAATATTGGTTTAGCAAGTTTAAACTTTATAAACTTTTTGAATGTATAGTTTAATTGCTATTTGTAGTATTTTCTTGCTAGTGTAAACTTGTTTTTGCTTTATTAATTGTTCATTGTATTATAAATTAAGCTTTATGCTATTAAATCTATTTCGTTAATCGTTGGTTATACAATAAACTTTGGGTTTATTATATTGCTTTTCGCGTTTGCGTTTGTTAATCTATCCGTTGCTTTGTTATTAATAATCCCTTAATGCCCGAAGGACCATTGTATTTTAACTATATATTGATCGATAAGTTTATAGTTTTTTAAAAACGTTTATTATAAAATATTCAAAACATTTGCATATTTGTATTATATTACCGAAATGCTATCGATATAAAGCCATCTTTGTATATTTATAGTGATTAACAATATTAACGTTTTTTATAGCTTTTTCAAAATATTTATCACTTTAATATCGAAGATATATAAAAATATATTAATCGCACTTTTGTTGGTTGTGATAAGATCCTATCTTTGGTAGATTGTGTAATTATAGCCTACATACTTGCCTATATCATTATACGATTCGAACCTATCAAAGAAAATAGTAATCGCATTAAAAGGTAAAGCGTTCCATTAATCAATAAAGCTTTTCGCTATTGTTTCCTTGTCTATCCCTTCTATAAAGTTTGTTCTACATCCGAGGGTATAATACAAAAAGAAAAGGATTGAACGAAGCGTTTTTGGAAGTAGCCAATCCGTTGTTCGTAACCTTATACCGCATTGCGTACAATACTTTGATGCAATTAAGTGTATAGTAAACAAATAATATATATCCAGCCTTTTAAATCAAAAAGTTATATTAATACAAATATATTCTAAAACTATTTCGCAAAACGGAAGGTTTGTATTGTGTAAATTAACTATTATGGGCGTAATCCTTTAAATTGGCAATATGTTTTTTGTTACTATATTAATTACTTTATTCGCTTTCGTTATACATGATCCTATATGAGTATTTACTATAATGCTTTGTAAATAATTGCTATCTATACTCAATCTCGTACATCCCGGGTATTATACTTTTGCTTTATATAATAACAAAGGCAGAACGCATGTAATCATGGCTTTATATAGAGATACCGCAAGGGGCCTGTATTACATATTAGCAAGGTATTTAATATACAACACTATTTTTTGTACTTTTTCTATTTGTTTTGCAATATATTTTTTGAATATAAGTTTGCGATTAAACTATACTTTTAATTATCTCAATGTTGATTATTTTGTATTGTTTAATGTGTTTATTATGAACTGTATGGTTAGTGTAAAGGAGATAATAACTTTCGGGGTGTATATGTAATATTTACAAGTGAGATGTATTATTTCCAACTTTTCTAATACAAAAGCGATTTTATTAGTTTATCTTTATGTTTCGATTCTTTGTATATTTTACGCAATCGTTATAATATTCTTTTTTAGTATATTGTTTACTTTGTAAAGCGCGATATCGTTTGTGTATTTGAAACGAAAAGCTTGGTTCTGGTTCAAAAGTTTCGTTAAGTAAAGTATATAAAGCATTGAAGATAAGGGTAAGTTTTAAGGGGTACTATATTATACCCACAACTCGTTTATATATACGTCCTTTAGCCTAACCATCATTTTGCAATCCTGTAAAAACGATTAAACTATTTTCAAAAAAGTTGTAGGCTAGTTTTGATTTTGTATCCTTTTTAGTAACTGCCAGGATAGCAATACGTCGAATGCGTTTTGAACGTTTATTATAATTAGCGTGATTTCTTGTTTTCTAGCAAAAGCGTATTCTACATTGTATACAAATACTATAACTAGGTTTATAACCAATCGTTTAAACAACGCCTTGCAATATTAAAGACTTAATGTATTGTACATTAGCAATGTTTATATTACCCATCTTGTAATAGTTTGTTCCAGATTTTTGCTTATACAAGATAGTAAAGCTATTGAACGCTAAAAGTATACAAAGCTTTTATCTTTTTTGTCGATTTTGGGTAATATTATTACTTCAATTAATCGCCAGATTTTGGGGAAATAGTTTTTTTTGAGATAGTATTCGAAGAGATTGTATAAGTATTCTTTAATATTATTTTAGTAGGCTTTCAAAAGTCTAATTGTAATCCTATTAACTTTTGGCAAAATATTTGAAACTTTGATAATGTTCCATTCTATCTTTTCAAGGGATATAGTAGTATTTCAAAGGAGAGTAGAGATATAACTTTCTAATATCGGATTCGTTTCTAAATTATTAATACTATCATATTTGTGCAATACTTTGTTTAGTAGAGCCTATACTTTCTCTTTTATATCTTCGATCGATTGGCCGTTAACTATAAACGACGGGGCTTTAAGGGAAAGGATTGTTTTGTGTTAATCTATTATTTTATATAGGTTTGCGTTATTCGATATATTATCGATCACTTTTTTTTAATACTCTTTTTTCGCCTTGCGCGTTGCGATAAACATTCGTTTCCTATTTTCGAAAGTTTTATTAAAGTGTTTATATAGGTTGTATATCGTTGCATTTTCGTTGGTCCATTAAAGCGTTGATTATACCCGATCGCTTATTGGTCGCTTTGCGGTTTGTATTGATTATTGGAATAGGTTAATAAACTATTCTACAACTATTTCCAATTTAGTATTTGTAACGATATTTTCGATTTTCGGTAACCAATATGTTTTGTTTTTTATTAAATTAACAAATATATATAAGTTGTTTTCGGTGACCTTATATCCAATGCGTTTGCTAAATGTTGTACTTCGTTTTGGAATAGTAATGATCTATGTATAATAATCCAATCCGCAATCCATATCCCAATGTATTATTGTTTTTGCGAAAGGTATATTGGAGAAAGTAAAATCAATTATATACCCTGCGCAATAAATAGATATACCTACTTCGTTAATAAAATCTATACCAATATCCTATAACCAATTAATAAACAAAGCTTTTTGAGTAATTGATAACACTTTTAATTCGTAAATATTATATTTTGCGTTAAAGTTCTTTTCAACTAATATATAGATTGTTGAAGTGATATTTGTTGTGTAATGTATCATTGCTGTAGTATTAGATTTATAATAAATATTAATTACATGGTAATCATTTACTTTAAACTATATTATATTTCTATAACGTTTTTTATATTGTTATTACATTTATATCGCAGCTTTTTGCTATATATATGATATAATCCTTAATTATTTGACTTCCCTTTTGGTTGCTTTTTTTGATTTCTATAAATTGTAAAAAACATAGCATTTGTATACCAGGTGATTCTATATCTTAATGCTCGGTAAGCTTCAGGGTTTTTGAACACAGATTATGTTCACTTTGCTTTTGTAAACAAGTTAAAACAGAACATTATATGCCTTCATTCCCTTTCCTATATTCGCTTATACTATCGTTATATATAAAGTCAAATTATCCTTGCAATTTTCGCCGTTACACCAATCCGGGCCTTTACTTATTAAAAAGATCAATAGTTTTAATCAATTGTATGGTTATTGTAGTATCGTCGTCATCGATATTCATCGTATCCTCAACGCAAGCCTTGCGTATATTATTCTATAACAAAAGCTTTAGATTTATTTGATTTGGGGTTATTTTAAAGTGTTTCGATACTTTATTTTACAATATTGTTATATTTGTTACACGTTTAATATTATCGTTTGTTTTCTTTGGAGTTGTTAATATCTGGATTTTGACGTAGATAAACGCTGAGGTCCAAGCAACGCTTAATTATATAAAACTTTGTATACTTTGAAACGCTTAAAAGTTTTAAGCTTTTGTTTGAAATATATATATTGTTTACATAATGCTTATAATTGTCCCTAAAGCGTACGTTTTCTAAACCGCTCAATTATTTTTGTGGATTAGTTTTATTTAAGCTTTAATCAAATTATATTGTAATTTATCTCCAACTATACTACAAAACATTAACGGGTAGTTTTTATATCTTATTGAAAACAAACCATAATATCCATTACATTTCGCAAACGCTAAGCATAGTTTATGTATCAATCCTTAATGCTTAGCTTTTGCAATATTATAATTATTATATCGTATAGATCTTATACAACAATAGATATTATAATAAGTTTGGTAATTTTATTTATAAAGCTTCATTTAACTGCGAAAAAGTAAAAGAATAGAAAAAAGAGTAACTCCAAATAAACGAAAAAAAGCAATTAGGGTAGTAAAACTAACTATTTAAACATTTTTTGTATCGTTTTCGAAGCTTTTGAAGTATCTTATCAAAACAATATCGATTTGAATCCAGGCCTTTCTCTTTACCATCTCCTTAATAACTTCAACTTATCCATCGATTGTATTAAACAAAATATTTAATACCAAATGTATACGATGGTTATACTACATTTCTAAAAAATTAAAACATATAGTTTTAATGATTTTGTAGATCTTTAATTTATAAATATCTTTTATTAAAACATTTCTTATTTCTAGGGATTTAGAGTATAATACCCAATCCAATTTGTATTCTACTATCTTCAGAATATTTTTGTTTTTGATATCCGGAATAACTTTAATTAAGTTTTTTTGGATTAGAAAAGGGTTATTGCAATATAGGTTTGTGAAAAGAGTATATTTAACAAAAATACGTTTATTCATTTTTATTACTTTAGCAATATTTTTTTTTACAAAGTTTGCTTTAGAGATTTTGCTTTGAAAAGTAATTAATGATTTGTCAACTCTAAGGGTTTTTACAATTCCCGTTTATATTATAAATGTTTCGATTGTTATTATACCTTTTTATATTTTAAAGATTTTTGAGTTTGTGGTTATACTCATTACAAAAACGTTTACAATGCATATTAAAATCGCTTTTTGGATCAATATAATAGTATACACTTTTTTCTTAATAAAAGTTTTAACAATCCTTTTTAAAGAGTTAACAAATGCGATCATATACTTACAACGGATTATCGTTTATTGTTCAATTTTTTGTAAAAGCTTGTTAACCTTTTGAAAAGCTATTGATTGTTAAAGCCCTTCGAGTATAATAAAGAAAAACAATGTATTTTTAAGTTTTTCTTCAATTCGATTTTGGAAAGAAATAGATAAAAAAGGGTTTTGTTGTTGTATATGATTGTTATCGATCATTCGCAATCCCCTCGCCAATATAGTAAAGCCCGTTTCCGCTATAATAACTTAAAAAAGCGTTTTGTATCTCTTTCGTATATATATTTTATATTATACAGCGCTGTATCGTGATATATCGTCGTCGATATATCTTTGAAACGATGATTAGGTTATTATATACAAAACAATATAAAACTATATATAGCGAATTGATTATTTTTAGGAATTTCTTATCCAATCCTTTCCTTTTTGTATTACATCCTTGGATATAAAACAAACTTTACAAAAAGAATAAACAAAAAAATAGTAATAATTAGTTTTATCGAATAATGGAATGCTTTATTATTTGATATAATTATTATTTTCTTTAATAGCTCTGAATTATATAACAACGTTAATAAATATATAAACTATGGATACGCGATTTATTAAAAACAAATATTTGTTGCCTTCAACAAAAAAGCGATTAATACATTTTCATATATTTTTGATACAAAAACAATAAATGTTTTAAAAAGGTTATAAAAAGCATTAGTATTATTATTTACTATAAATACACAATATTGGTTATATATCAATAGTATTTCGATAATATAATACAAATATATAAACACATTGAATATTTCGCAATAAACATTTTTAAAAAGTTATCGATTTATTGATTAGTATACAATTAAAATACAATAATTTTTTGGATACCAAAGGATAACCAGCAACAAAATAGCAAACAAATTAGTAAATATAAATGCAAAAAACGATATAATAAACTTAAAGCTTATAATACAATTTACAATCAATGAAATAGAATCAATAATACAAAGTTTAATCCGAAATATTATAAACGAATAATAAAGCAAAAGTAAGTTTACATTTGCAAAAAAATATTGCAAATAGCAATTAAACTATATTTTAAAAAAATCCTTAAAATTAAAATTTGCTAAATCAATATTATATTAATTATTAGCGTTGTAATTCAAATATAATAACTTCGAAGTTTATTATAAATAGTTTAAATATAAAAATGCAAAGATTTATTGTTTATATAACAAAATTAAAACTTTAAAACATTTTGTTTTTTACAAAATCTTTATTAAACAATTTTATTTGTAATTGTTAAAATCAATTTGTCTTTCAGCGATTGCCTATAAAAAATACAATTATTTATAATAGTTTTTTGTTTTTTTATAAAAGTTTAAACGTTTTGTTACAATAATACAATATTTTACATTTTATAATCAAAAGTTTTATAGTACCCTAAATAATATTTAATTTAATACTTTATTCGATTTTTTCTTTACTCTCCCCCCCCCTCTCCTTTTACTCTTTGTTTTACTTTGAAATCTAATTTAAAATGCGATTTATAAAACGCGGTATACCTTTCTGTACGATAATATAAAAATTGCAATTTAATATAATAATTGCTTATTTTCAATATTCTTTATTAATGCGATTACTATATAACCCGATACCCATTTTCTTTTATCACGGAGGATAGCTACGAATATTTAATGAAGTAATATCAGAAAGAGATAAAGGTATAGGTATAAAACAATGATTGTATTGTTGTCTGTCTCTTTAAATACAGAATCCTTTCGTTTTTAATATACCTATATTCATGTAATTCTACATAATCATCATTTGACTTTAAGATCTTAAGGATCTATAGTATAATGATCTATAATATCATAGATCTACAATATAATGATCTTTGATATCATAGTATACTAATAGTTATAAATCTAAATGATCCTAAAAAAGATTAGTATACTAATTGAAAAGATCCAATACTACATTAATATAATAATGTATAAAGCGTTTATATTAATTTTGGAAACTTACTCAATTAGTAGTATACCAAGCTTTTGGCGCTTCGAAGCTTTTTAACTCCAATTGATCGAAAAGTGAGTAAAATGTCTATACGTTTATTCCCGGAAGATCCAAAGCCTATATAAAATCATAATGTTCTATAAACATATAATTATTATATGTTTTATACTTTTAGCATAATATACCCTTTAGATCATATGCATAGTATATAATCTAATTACAAAGCAAACAAAATAAATGAATTTACAATTACGTATTATTTGCGTAATTTTTTATTAATGTAAATAAATAAACGGAAACTAATCTAATAATATATATGCAATTTCCCTACAAATAGTTGTATAAATAAATAATTTCATATAATTCCATAAATACTTGAATCGCCGATTCTATAGATGGTGACGATCATGGTTAAAAGCATTCATTATATATTTGTTGTATTTGATCGTTTTGTAGTGTATTATTGTTTTGTTATAATTTCCATCGTATAAATATTTAATTGTAATTTTGATTCTTTGATCCTTCAATTCCTTAAGAACAAACACCAATAGCAATAATAACAACAACAACTATATCAACAATAACAATATCAACAATATTAATATACTTCACCATATTTATAACTCCCAGGCCGGGAATCTTTCTTGTGTTTAGAAAGCTTTGGCTACCTCTTGCCGCTATGTTTCTCCTTCCCCTTTTTTTTCTCCTTTTGCTTTTGTTACTTTTTTTGCTTTTTCTTTTCTTTTTATTTCTTTTTCTTTTTCTTCTAATTCTTTTGGGTTGTCCCTAGGATACCCCTTCCATATCCCCTATTCCCCCTCCCCATCGCCCCTATCGCCGCCCTTCGCCTTTTCGTTCCCTCTCTCTTTACTCCTTCGATTTCTTTCCTTTTTGTCCCTTTCGAATCGGTTTTGGCAAAAGTAACGATAAGGATAAGGATGAGGATTAGAGTAAAGATGAGGATAAAGATTTTTTGCTTTGTCGGAAAGTAAATACTATAATCACTTTAGCAATACATTATTTATATTTCACAGAATTTTGATGGGGATCTTGGTTTTAATTTTACAAAGGTTGAACAGGATAATAAATCGGGCAATAAAAAGTCTGGAGTAGTATCTTCCATTCCTATTACTCCTTCTACAGCGACTTTTTGTACCCCTACTAAAAAAATTTGATCTAAAAAGCTAAAGAATCCTTATCCATACATGCAATGTGTAAAGTTGTTAATTGCTAAACAAAGAGATAAAATTTATTATAAAAACACAGATTCCCAAAGAGTTTAATGTTATTAATGTTTTATATATATATATTGGTCTTTATTGATATATTTGTATGCAATAGCGAATAATTTCTTGGCCATGAAGATTAATAACAATAGAAAGGTATAATACCCCTTTTTTGCTTTATATTATGATTACTAACCATATGATTATAAGAGATAAAGTATCTCCAAACCGCTTTTCGGAATGTCCTAAAGTATATTGATCTTTAAATGGCTTTAGAATCGGCGTAAAGTATGTTTGCGTTGGAAACGGATTCCTTTGAAAACGAATATACTTTGGAGGATTACTTTGCGACAATAAAGATAAAGAGGAAGAGGAAGAAGAGGAAGATGAATAATAGTAATGAAAAGATTGCTCGTAAATAAGCTTCTTTTGGGGTAAGAGTAAAAAATAGAGTATAAAGTAATGAAGTATAAAAAAAGTATTATAATATTAATTTGTTTAAATACTATATGATTATCAATTATTCGATAACTTTTGTAATTCGATTCTTAGCGTTTTGTATATTAATTAGTTTAACAAAATATTCAAATTTTTATCTAATAAGATTCTTAGTAAATTCATCTGCCGATATCTCGACAATTAGTAAATATATAATTAGGAATCGCTTATTAGCGTATTTTTAACAAAGCTATATATTCTGAATATCTATATACTTAAATTTAATAAAAATTCTTTCATTCTCATCAACTATTAATTGGATTGTTTAAATATTATCGCAAAAAATATTAACAAGCTTTTTTATCAATATTTGATTTCCTTTAAAAACTTTAATATTGTTATTGCTTTTTTAGTTGATTTTTCCACATTTAAAAGTTCTACTTCTATAATCGAGGTAGTAACTGTATCTTATTTTGTAGCTTTCCATACAATAGCATCACCATATAATATGATTATATAGTTTTAAAAGGATCTTTGAGTAACTATATCATTTGTAAAGAAAGCATTTGAAAAGGTTATCAATTGAAGTATATAATTATCCTTATAGCAAATAAAAAAATATTGAGATCTGTATAAATATATAATACAATGATTTATTGTTATAAAGTAATTCTTTAAAAAGTTAATGCTATATTCGCTTAGTTTGAAGGAAAGAAATATTAAATCGGCTTTAATTGTTATAGCCGAATACAAAATTGATTTAACTTTTTCTTGATATTCTTTTACTTTAGAAAGAGAAATTATATTCTTATTCTTTTCGAATATTATAATTGGAAGTAATGTAATTACTTTTCCTTTTGTAAAACTAAACTTGCAAGCGATCTTGTTGATATAAATGTTGTATATTAGCTACAATTTTTTAAATTGTTAATCTTTAATGATTCGAATCCCTAGAAACTATTAAATGTCGTCGAAATCTTTAAGTTTATATCTAGCCTTGATTTTATTTACTATTTGATCTTTTTAATATTTATATTTTTTGTAATAAATCATTTGGATATCGTCAACAAAGAACAGGATAAAAACGTGGAAATCAAAAGATATAAAAATGCAAAGCTTTTTTTTGCACTTTACCATTTTCAAGTTGGTAAATATACTTGTGAATTTTTTATACCAAAGTGCAAGGGAGTCTTTCAAGCTATATAGCGTATGATCGAGAATAATGGATTTACTAAATACTTTATACCCATCTAGCATATAGTATATAATTAGATTCCCAATAGAATCTCGAGATACATTAACAAAAGCATTTACAATATTGTATTGCTTCGTCTCAAAATTATTCTTTGTTATCATTGCCATTATTATGCGAAAGGATTGTGCGGCAAATATAATTGTGTAAGTTGATTCAATTGTTGCTGTATCCTAAAAATCTTTTTTAATTATTAATTGTGATCTACAGTAATCAATATAATCGTTTTGATCATTCTTATAAATAAATATTTATTGAAGTGGAATAGACTTTGATTTAGCTGATATTGTATCAATTTCTCGTTAAATGCCTTGATCCTATAATGCTTTAATCTCGTGGTTACAATCCATTTTGAACCAATATCCAAATATATAAGTTTTAAAATTATAAAAGAACCTCGATAATAATAATACCGTTGATTTTAGCATTCGTAAAAAATCCGTAACCTTGAGTTGAATCAAAGACGTAATTGTTAGTTTATATTTTATTGCAGCAACTATTACGTTATATATAGTGATAAACTTACCATTTTGTTTATTTAATTTATCCTTTTGCTTATCAAGCCAGAAAATGTTATAAAAATCATTTAATCATTGAAATCCATTTTTGAATCCGTATGATTAAACAATTACAATACTAATAAAAGTGTTAATCTTGTAATAACCATTTGCTTATTAATACAAACAATTTGAGCGTTTAATATAATCTATTGTTTAATGCTTTGTATAATCGGGGATTATATCAATATCGTTAAATATATCGAATTTAGTGTACTCTTTAATATTGATATTAAGCTTAGGAATCTTTATTTGCAGGGTACATAATTGTTTAATAGCTTTATTAAACATAAATGGCGAAAGAGATCTCTTAAATATATTCTTTTTTATAGAAAGTAATACTATATCTCCCTCCTCATTATTGAGAATCAAATAATCATTTGATTTATTGTCCTCGAGAATACTATTTAACACTAATATTAATAGTTTTGATGGAATTATTGATTCTTTATAACCAAAGTTTATACAAACTTTCTATAAATTAATCATTTCGAGCAAGCTTTTATTCTCCGCTATAAATATAGTTAACGGGGATTTTGGTTCACTAAGAACCGGTATTGATTCGTTAATTCCTATAACTGTATCGAAATCTAATAAAATACCATGCTCATTATCATGAATTAAAATAAATGGCAAGGATTTTATCACCAAATTCTTTTGATCTTTTTGATTTTTAATCATTTTCAAAATCGAAGATTTAAAGCGTTTATAATTAAAATCAGGAATACGTATGGTTTCGAGCTTTTTTTGTACAAATCCTCCGGTAAATTTATTATCCACGTTTTCTAAAATAATACCATCCGGCAATTCCATTTGTTGAATATCCAATTCGATAATCAAATCCTTGATTATTTGGATTAGTATAGCATTAACAATCTTACTACGAAGATTGTTTTTATAAATAAATCTTTTATTGAATTTGATATTTTGTATAATAATAATTTTATCAAGTATAAGGATTCAAATACGGAAGATTATTGTAGCAAGAATATATTCGATCAAATATTCAATATATATTCGTAAATTAATTTTATATCATTTTACTTTAATCCTAGTTTCTTTTTCCTTGTTCAAAAGGTATGTACAACAATCATATCTATATATCATATTTTAATTAGAACGAAAATCATTAGTAATCTTTTGTAACAACAATGATAAATATTATTTGTAGTATTGCTTGAACTAGGAATTAATCATTTTGTTAGGGCATTTCCAATTTTTTGCTTTCAATAGATTAATATTATAAAGGTATATAGCGGCAAAAGCGGTTTTTACCCATATTTTATTCGGTAATCCAATTGAAATGCACATTTTAATCTGTTTAGTGATGATTTCTTATCCTGCGCATTCTACTCCTCCGTTAAGTTCATACATAAGGGAAAAAGAGAGTTCAAGTTCTATACCCTTTTCAAAAATCCATTTTTCGAATACAATATTACCTTTGATCTTTATTACAAATATATTATTGTTTTGCTTGATCATTATAATATAAAAACCATATTTGCAATAAATCTATACAACAAAGTTCTTTAAAACTTTAGAAATTTTGTTATACATTTTCTGAATTAATATAAAGATAAAGATCTTTCTATTGTACATATCCTTAATTACTAGCAATTATAATACTTTGTTATAAGTATAAGGAAAATCGAACAAATCCTATTGAACCTTATAAAAAAGGTTTAGGTGATTAATAATTATTAGGTAAACATAAAACAATCTGTTTAGTATATATATATGAACAATTGATGTATTCCACTCGAGTAATTCCTTTGATCTATATTTTTTTAGCTATTTTAATTAAGTATTCCAATGTTTCTTTGCCAAAATGCTCTAATCTTTTATATTACAAATTGTTTGATTTTAATTGAGGTTTTATTGTTTCGTATATTCGAAAGAAATGTTTATTGATCTTTTGGTTTTCGATAAGCATTATAATACTCATGCTCATAGGAAAATTAAACTTATCAAAATAGTTGAAACAAATATTATATTCTAAAAAGATAAGATTGTGCTTTTTAATACATTAAGCGATAATAGTATTATTAACTTGATCGCCGATTTTAATAATAGTATCAAATCCATCAAACCAAACACCCTTGTTACAAAAAAAGATCTCGGATATGAGATTAATATAAAAACCAGAAACAAGCGCAATATTAATCAACATAAGATCCGTATCACCTAGCAAAATTCTTTTGATTATTTTTTCGCCACAACTAATCATTGGCAAACTTAATAATCCTACTTTGATATAATCCGAAATATCGTTAGGAATATACTTTCTGTTTATTAAAAGGTTAACATCGTTAACAATATACATAACATTACAATTATCCAACAAAGTACAATTTAACAATATATACATGAAAGTGATTATAAGTATAACAAAAACGCCAGTATACTCGTTCGAATCGATAATGCAAAAAGCAATATTGTAAAGATCCTTTCTTTGTAAAGATCTATAAAATTGATTGGCCTAAATAATAAAGAGCCATCCCTTTTTGGATAAAACGTTACGAAGATTATTATATTTTTTATCTTTAATACATTTGTTGATCTTTTTAATTTGCTTTTTATTAATAGACCAAATAAATTGATTAACGCATTTATTTGTAAAAGCTAATTCAACCATTCGGCACTCATCAAGCTTATAGCAATGGTTTGGATTAACTATTTGATTCTCTCTACAAGGACAATGCTAAATAGCATTATTGCTTTGCAATTGTCGCCTAGATCCGAATGATTATTGGAATCCTGGTTTTTGAATAGCAAAAGATCCTTTTGGCAATGGATTATAATCTATTCGATTGGTATAATCAGCGAAAAGACTATTGTATTATTCTAGAGTAATAGTATAGCATTTTTTCTTATCTTCAATATTCAAAATAATTAATTATTACTTTAATTAATTTGAAATTAGTTTGTTAAATACTTTTAGGAATTGTTTATATCTATAGATTCCTTTGATCTCCAAAAAGTTGTAGGCTAATGCTCTGGTGTAAAATGATTTCTATTTCTTATACCATTTAATCGGATCGATTTGTTTATTGCGTATATTATTCAAATGATCGATATATTTGGTTTAAATAATCCTTAGGATTATTAAATCAATAAAAACAATCTTTATATATAAATAAGCAATAATTTGTTTTAAAATACAATCTTGCGTAACATTCTGGAAGATTTCCAAAGTGTAGAATAAATCGATTATAGATATGATCCAATCGAATACATAGCGGAAATTACTATGATTTTGATTGTATTTACTCTTCTAAATCCTATAAATCTTTTCCATAAGTAAGAAAATCTTTAAAAAATCCTTTAGTGTAGTAGGAACAGAATTTGCAAAAAGCTCAAATTTAAGTATTCTATCTATTTCGATGTTAATAGTATATCGATTGTAAACTTTAAGGTTTATAGTATATTGATTATAGCGTTTACGATTCTTTTCAAAAATTATAATATTTATGGAAAAGGTTTGAAATGGATTAACACTCAACCAATCACGGAATTGGTAATTAAAAAAGTTTAAGATTTCTGGATCGATATTATTCCAGATATGCCTAAAACAGCTAATATTCTTAAATGATAAATACCAAAAGGATCAATCCACTCGGTTATTAAGAATAATCTTTAATATAATAAAGAAGAATGATTACTAAAAGATGAAGAATAATAAGAGTATAATAAAAGATGATTGAGGATTAAGGGGAAAAAAGAAGTTATATAATATCGATATTCGAATTATAATTGTTACAAAGATTTCGAGTACAAATTGAACTCATAATTATCATGAAAGATAGTTACAAACATTTAATGAAATGATATCAAAAAGGGATAAAAATATAAGTATAAAACAATAATTGTATTGTTATTTGTTTTTCTAAATACAAGATCCTTTCGTTCCTAATATACCTATATTCACGTAATTCCATATAATCATCATTTAACTCTAAGATCTTAAAGATCTACAATATGATGATCTATGATATTATAAATCTACAATATAATGATCTTTGATATCATAGTATATTAGTAGTTATAGGTTTAGATGATCCTAAAAGAGATTAGTATACTAATTGAGAAGATCCAATACTATATTAATATAATAATGCATAAAGCGTTTATATTAACCTTGGAAACTTGCTTAATTAGTAGTATGTTAAACTCTTAGCGCTTCGGAGCTTCCTAGCTCCGGTTGATCGAAAAGTGGGTAGGGTGTTTATACGCCTACTCCCGGAAGATCCGAGGCCCACGTGGGATCACAGTGTTCTATAAACACGTGATTATCACGTGCCTCATGCTCTTAGCGTGACATCTTTAAATATAATAAGTAAAAACTAACTTTTTTAATATAAAACGTTTTTTTAAACAATAGAAAAAAATTGCTTAATAAAACTAAAGTTGTAAGAGATCGTTAAGAGAAAGCGGTTTTAATACTTTAACTTAACAACGTTGTACAATATATATCTAAATAGTAAACTTCTGGATTTACAATCCATTAATGTATTATTTGTCTCTAATACCCTTCAAGAAATTAAAAGCTTAACTAGTTTACATAAACGTTAAATATAATAAATAAATAAATAAATAAAATTCGAAATTCAAAATTTAATTGAATTAATAATATTCTATTAATCTTCAATATAATTTAAAATAATTTAAATATTCGAATTATTTAATTAAATTAATCTTTAGTTTATTATAAAACATTATATATTATTATAATATTTGAAATAATAATCGAAATGAATTAATTTATAGATTGATTTATATCTATAGATTTTAAAAATAATAATATATAAAATAAAATTTCAGATTAATCAAAACGTTACAATACGAATCCTTTTAAAATTCGAAATTTAATTAAATTAATAATGTTTTAGAAATATTGAAGATAATTTAATATAGTTTTTATATTTGAATTATTGAATTAAATTAATCTTTGATTTATTATAATACTTTTATAAATATTTTAAATATATTATAAAATGAAAAATATTAATTAAACAAATAAATTTATTATAATTAATATTATCTTTATTGTAAATAGTTAACATTAATACTAATTATATTAAAATTCTTTAGAATAAAAATTAGAGTTAGAATTAAAGTTAAGATTATTAGTAATATTATTATTATGATTAATATTACCTTATAATTTGATTACTATCCTTTTGTTTTAATTTGATTCATCGATTAACGAATTTTGATATTATTAATACTAGGAATTATAATATATAGAATACGATTTCAAATTGATTAATACATAACCTTTGAAAATGAGATTTTTAATAAAATTAGTAATATTTTACCAATAATAAAAATAATTAAAATCGATTTTCAAATTCGAATTATTTAGTTAAATTAACTTATTTTATATTATAAAAATTTTATAATATCTCAAATGGATTGTAAAATAAAAAGTGTTGATCAAACTAATAAATTTACTATAATTAGTATTATTCTTATTAAAAGTGATTAGCATCGATATTAATTATACAAAAATTCCTTAGAATAAAAATTAGATATTTGAAAACGAATTACAGATTTTGATTTTTTATCGAAATCATTTTAATGATTTTATAATATCATAGTTATAATATATTTGAGGTTAGGGTTAAGGTTAAGATTGTAATCAATATTACCTTGGAATTTGGTTACTACCCCTTTGTTTTAATCTAATTCATCGATTAGCGAATTCTAATACTATCGATATTAGGAATTATTGTATATAGGGTACAATTTCAAATTGATCAAAACGTAACCCTTCAAAATTTGAAATTCAATAGAATCTATAATGTTCTACCAATATTAAAGATAATTTAAAATAGTTTTCAGATTTGAGTTATTTAACTAAATTAACCTATAGTATATTATAAAATTTTTATAATATCTTAAATAGATTATAAAATAAAGAGTGTTGACCAAACTAGTAAATTTACTATAATCAACATTACCCCTATCAAAAGTGGTTAGCACCGGTGCTGACCATACAAAAATTCCTTAGAATAAGAGTTAGGGTTATGGTTACGGGTTATATAAATTTATAATAATA